>OZ012739.1:355903828-356062111 GCA_963859935.3 Lathyrus sativus
TGTCTTGTTATTCTGGACAGACAACTATGCCTAGGGCACCACATTAGAAACCTCGGGTCGCTCCTCATGCAAATCACCGAGCCCGTGGCCGAGGTTATCAGAATCAGTGTCAGAATCAGAACAGGCCTCGTAACAATTTGGAACGAAGGAATGCTCCTTTTCAACTAGTTCCTGTGCCGTATAGCCAGCTGTTGCCACATTTGATTCAGAATTCTTTGGTGGAACCCAAAGCTCTTAAGCCAGTGCCAGAACTTTACCCTCCAGGGTACAATCCCCATGCTCAGTGTAGATATCATGGCGGATCTATAGGGCATTCAACCGAAGATTGCAAAACTTTTCAGGCAAAAGTGCAACAGTTGATCGACAAAGGGTGTATTTCCTTTCCAAGAGGAGTTTTGGTTGTCCATATCAACCTCTCAGATGTCTGAGCTCGCAGATTCAGAGTTTATTTCCAGAATCCAGCGGTCCAGACAAGCAGACGTCCTCAGCATTGGCAGTCCTCAGACTTTTTATCATTTGCATTTGTAGTTTCTTTTATGTTAGTTGCTACTTGCTGTTAAATATGTGTTTTGAATGGTAATATTAATGAAGTGATTTGCATTTTTCTGAGTTAATCATGTCGCTGTCGCTCATTTATTGCACAACACAGACACATGCACATTTTACCCACTCCACTTTATCACTATTGATTAGCAAGGAGGGAGGATGACGAAAACTGAATACCCATAACTGATGATCGTATGCTTTCGGATAAAATCTTGCCTATGATGTACAGGCATTGTTTCAAATCCCCTAAATACTGGAGATATAAGGAGTTAGCCCCTAGTTAACCACTTCGAGCCGAGAAGTAAGAGTTTCTTTTGGAGTTTTCAACCTTCAAATCTTAACCTGAGGCAGGGTAGTTGTCAGTTAACTTGCCGAGCGTTCAAATCTTATAGAGGAGTGTTCCGTTCGAGGATCAATCACATCATATCCCTCTCAAGAGGTCGTACCTCAACATCCGCAATGGTTAAACCTCACCAATTAGGAGTGAGACAGTTATAATCCTTTCAGATAAAATCAAGACAGCCAGTGTCACACGACTTGTTCCAAGAAAAAAGAGAAAAGAAAGAAAAGAAAGCCCGCTAAGTAAAAAGAAAATAAAAGCTGGAAAGCAAATACTTAGGCAAAAATCAGGGCATCCCGCTGGACTTCAAAATTGAAAAAAGAACTCAAAAGAGTCAGTCCAGGCAAAAATTAGGGAATCAAAAGAATGAAAATGAAAAGATCTCAAAAGAAAAATCCTCAAATAAGGGCAAAGTCGTGTGATTACATACACCGAAGACGAAAAGGAGTAACTGTCACTCCGAAAACCTTGTGAGTTCCTTAACCATCACTCCTACCATTCATTAAGCCTTTGAGAGGTGAGCGCTTGTGCCAAGTTAACTGAACTTAGGATTGGAGATCATCACGTAGAAGGGGTGGGTACAAATCATACTTTGAGCCTGATATCCTTTGTTTCACAAACCGTGAACCCGACCACGATACAACCCTTAAAAGACCTAATTGAGGCAGGGTTTAATCTGAAAGCGCATTACGATAAGGTTGAGTAACCTGACTCCTACATGATTTGCTAATCATATCCTTGTTGTATCTTGCACTAATCAAATCAGCACTACGTTTGAACTTTTGGTTCATTCGTCACTCACTATCACGACACTTGATAAGTGACATTCCTTTCAAAATCTGCATGAACACCGCATTAAAATTACCATTCAGGGACAAACAATTTTAATTGCAGGTTAGTGGTTGACATGGAGGAAATTCCAACAGGGAATAATCGAATAGGACTAGATCGTTCAGCAGTCTGAATCAGATTTGTGTATACTTTGAAACCCTGTGAATCTGGGGCATTGACATCTAGTGAGTTTGGAATTAGTCAGTCTGGGGACAAGTCCCGAAGCGTCGGTTGATTATGGGGCAGAATGTTCAGAAGCAGTTGATCATAAGTGAATCTTCTCGAGACCCAATCAGGGGTAATCATCCAGAGTTTCTGTGAGTTAAGGGCAGATCCCTCCGGTATTCAATCGGATAAGGTTAAGTCGCTTCAACACTCATTCAGGGGCAAGCCATTTCAAGAGTATATTGAAACCAACCGTGCTGAGAGTTGGTTAATCGAGGATGAATCCTTTCGTTGAACAGAGTCTGGGGCAAGCCATCTCGAGGTCGTCTCATGGAAAGCTACTTTCTGAACTTCCCCAAAGAGTCGGATTGGGGCAAGTTGAACTGCACTGGGGCAAGTTGTTCAAGCTAGTTTGTTCTCCCCAACAAGAGTTGAGTGTCGGGGAATCGTGTCATTACCCTCATCAAATAACCTTAACCTTCCGAAAAAGCCTTGTTGTCATTGGATCGTTATCCTACAGCTTAAACCTGTTACCTACCGTGTAAACAAAGTCATTTCCAAAGCCCAGTTCCCGTTTGGCAAACTTCCAAAGCCCAGTTCTCACCTGGAAAACCGGTAACCAGTTCTCGTCTGGTCCACATTTCTTAGAATACTAGTCCTCGTCTGGTACCTGTCATCTTTTAACCAGTTCTCGCCTGGTCACCCTTTCCTTAACCACCAGTTCTGGTCTGGTGCTTGTCAGCTTTTAAAACCAGTTCTCATCTGGTCACCTTTTCCTCGATCCACTGTTTAACCAGTTCTCGTCTGGCTAACACAGTTTTAAAGTCCAGTTCTCATCTGGAAAACCAGAAATCAGTTCCTGTCTGATACCAAAACCACAGAAGTCAGTTCTCGTCTGACAATTTAACCATTTGTACCACCAGTTCTCGTCTTGTAGTCTACCCTCGAATGCTAGTTCTCGTCTAGTATTTCCTCCTCAAATTTGTTTTGTTGGTAGCCAGAAATAAATCCATGTCACCATAAAACCTAAACCTATCCCAAAACCAGAAAAAGCCTGAATATACTTGACACGATAATTCCCAATGGTTCACATGTGCTATCACATTCCCTGGCACGAGGCTCGATTGATCTTAGTTCTCTATGATTGGTGTTCTGTATTCCCCGTGTCGATGTTATTAAATCAGGAGGATTTCTTCAGCAGAGATGTGCAGTTTGAGATTGTTTCTCCCCAGCAAGTTGAGATGACACTTATCCTTATCGGAATAGGGGCGAGATTATCCTCAGCAGGTCGAGATTGATATCCCCGATAGAGTGTAGCCATCCTCAGCAGATTGATTGTGCATTCCCAACGGTTTAGGATTGATGTTTTCCCTGGCAAAGCAGATTTGGGTTTATTTCCCAGCAGTGGGACGAGTGCAATGTTGTATTCCCACAGAGTCCAAGTATTTGGCTCCTTTACCCTCCGAGTCTAGGTTATTGACTCATTCCCTAATCAAAAGGTGGATGAATTTAATCCCCAAGCAGAGGTTGGTACCGATTTTCTCATGGGGCAATCTATAGCAGAGGTAGATTATTCCCAGCTGGGTATCCCCGACAGGTTGGATTCTGATTCTACCCCAGTGAAGTTGTTGCTTGCAGATGAGTATTGTATATCTAAAGAGACTTTGGTGTCCTAGGGGGCCGTTCAGGGTTGCTTTCCTCGGTGAAGCGAGATTCAATTTCAGTGGTTGATGGTTATCCCCTGCAGAGTTGTTAATTCCCCAGTAGAGTGAACATGTTTCCTCCAGTTGAGACGTTTGTTTCCCAGAAAAGCTGTATTCTGGTGTGCCATCCAGGGCGTCTTCCTTAGCAGGGTTTTGATTGGATCCCCAGTGGAGTTGGCTTTCTTCTCTCCAGCATTTATTTTGCTGGATCGGATCCCTTGCATTTTGCATCGTGCATAGTATCTACCTAAATGCGTAGCATTTCCATCTTGTATGGAGCATTACGTCATTTTCAAACATATGCATTTGAAACATAAGCCAGGTTGTTTCCTTTTTGTTCTCAGATGTATCTCTGGAAGTTTGATCTTTGTTAGCCAAAATGGTATCCAGACCATGGCGCATTTTTTGATGGACGAGTTCATCTTATTGTGTTACCCAATGGAGTTACTTGGTTAAGTTCCTCCCGTTTTCTCCCTGCCAGAGTTGTTTGGTTAAGCCCCTCTTTCCCAGCGGAGTATTTTTGTGATCAATCCAGCTATCTTCCGGAGTTTTTGTTCCAATTTATCAGAGTTTGCAGTTCTATTTTTGCGGTTGGCAAATTTCCGAGTTCTTTGGTATTTAACCGTCTTTTTACCTTTGAATGATTGAAATCCGTTCGCTTTTCAACCCTTCAGGTCCAAGCCGTTTGAATAGGCGCAGTTGTTGCACCCCAAAATTTGACCAACCGTTTCTCGTTTTTGGCTTATGTTTCGTTTCATTTGCATTTGCATCTGCATGTCGCATACTGTGCATTTTTTGCAGCTGGATTGATTTAATCGGGATTACAGCCCTTTATTTCGCGTTCCAGACGATTCAAACTGTTTCGGATACGAAGATCTATCATGGAATTTGCGCTCTGTCCGATGATTCAGTCTACGCTTTTGGTTTCGGTGGTATCTCAGTATCCAGTTTTATTGCTGTTTATTTTGTCACATTCTCGCATTTTATCGTTCACTGATTTTATTTTATTTTCTAGATTTGTTTCCTATTTTTGGCATAAATTTTAGATAGATTTTTGAATTTAATTTCTATTTTCTAGAGGTTTTTAAATAGTTTTTTAGATTTATTTTAGATTTTATATTTTTAATAGATTAAATATATTTTCTTTTTTTTATAATATTTCTATAATTCTTATTTGTTTTTTAGAATATATTGAGTTTTATTAATTCTTTAATTTGGGATTTAATTAGAATATTAGTTTTATTTGAATTAGTTAAGTTTAATTTGAGTTAATTGGTGTTAATTAGTGTTAATTTTCGTTTTAGTTAATCAGTTTTGTCTTTATTAGCTTTTAATTTTCGGTTTAGCTTTAATTAGCATTTCATTAGATTTAGCTTTAGTTAATCTGCAGTTATTTTTCAATTTAATTAATTAATTACAGCTTTAATTGTGTCAGATTAATCATAATGTTTGCAGGGCCAATTAGCAGTTTTCGCAGGCCCAATACAGTGTAGGCTGACACTTGTCAGCGCTTTAAATAGTGCCATTAATGCTGTGACACGTTTCCCCAGGAGGCCATGCAAACGTCGGAACACATTGCCGGAGAAATCCACATGAATCAAATACCACCGTAAAATCCCACCGGAATCTTCATACTCCCACCGGAAAACTCATACGAGTTCTTCACGTTCTTTGTGTTCATCATCATTTCCAGTTTTTATCCATGAACCTTCATAGTTTTTCCAGAAACCCGTCCATACTCATCAACCTTCATAATGTTCTTACACTCTTTTCCCAAATTTACCCAGAAATTCATACGATATTCATCAAAAAATTCATCTGTTTTTCAAAATCTTCATAAACCTATGAGTTTTCCCAGAAATTGTTCAAGCCATCACATGAACTTCATCCACATTCAAACTTTCATAAACTTTTTCCCAGTTTTTTCACACAAACACCAGATCTAAATCCAAATACCAAACCTAGATCTAACGTGCAAACAATCTTCATCCAAACTATGAATCTCAACATCTCCAGATCTTTCAAGCTCACATGCAAAGCTCTAATTTGTCTCAAACAACATCAAACAACCAGCTAACCTCTGATTGCAACTTCAAGTTTTCGGATCCGTTCAACCTTCATCATCGGTTTCCCAGATCTCTCAGATTCGTCACGAGCAGTTTCAAATCCACTTCAGATGTCCGACGCTAACTCAAAAAATGGAGTAATCATGGTTACTTTCATTGTACTGGTTTGATTTCGTTTTGTAGGTGAATGATTGAAGGGAGCGAAAGGAGAGAGATGGAGGTGGACGAAACGGCGGCTATACAAACCTGAGCTAGGGTTTCTGGAATTGAAGTGAGGAAGATGAGGGATCGGGGTACTGCTGGAACGGGTTAACGGTTAGTGGGCCTTCGTGGCCCATTCCTTCCATTTATATCATACACCCCCCGTATTCATTATCCTTCCCCCCTTTGCTGTCTATTGGAATTGGGCCAAGCCCAATGGATTTTCCTGTTGCACCTCTGCATCCATCCGTACACACCCCCCGGTTTGGTATGTGTTGCTAATTGTGGGCTCTAAGCCCAGTTGTGCGAATTCTTGCTGTACCCTTGTCTGCTGGACTGCACCCCCTTTGTTGTTTTTATTTTCTTTTTGTTATTTCTTTTGTAAATAATTTTGATATTGTAATATACATTATATTTTCTTTTAATAATTTCTTTTAAGGTATTATATTGTATATACTAAATATATAGAATTTTATATTCTATTTTCTTTTTAATTTCTTTTAATAATTTCTGATCTGACCTGATCAGAAGGGGATCACGGGCCGACCACACTCTATTGGATTGCTGCATGCTCACTGGTGCTGAGGAGAAAAAAAGGGGGGTATACCTGCAAAACACTCCAATGCCAAAGTAAGGAATTGGGCAGAGCGAGAGCAAAGTATAGAAATTGGGCAAGAAGTGAATTACCTGACCCTCTTGAGGAAGAGGGTATTTATAGAGAGACCCCAGCGCTGGGCCAACGGTCATTTGAGATGGGCTGGATGACCAGGCCCAACCCTAATGACTGCTAGGGCTTACGTGGCGTAGTGAAGACCAGGACGTGGTCTTCGCCCTAGTCCAACTGCTCCTAGGTCTCCGGAAGGTGGGTTTCACCTGCTCTTTCGGAGGTGGGCAGTTGGTTGATGAAGTGTCCCCGCGGAGGGGAGCACGTGGAGAACGTGCGCATGGCACGTTGTCCTCCCCGCGGAGGGGAGCTCGCGAGGTTGGGGAGGAACCAAGGCCTCGCTTCGATGGGTCGGGCTGTGTCCTGTTCGGTCGATAAGAGGGAACGACGAGATGCTGTGGGACGCGTCGCCTGTGTCCGGTGGCGTGTTCTGCCCGTCCTGCGGGACGCGCGTGCCCGGCGTGGCCAATTCGCTTATTGGGCCGTGCGTGGTATTGGGCTGGTCCGAGGTCGGGCCCAGACCAGAACAGGAGCCCCCCAAGTCGATGTTCTGGGAAAGAGCGAGGACTTAAGGTCGCTGTGTCGGGGAGAGAGATAGCGAAACGGGAGGTTCGTCGGGGTTTATGCACGGTGGAACGGGCGCTTGCGCGGGGGTCTCCCGTCGCCGGCGGAGCATGGTGAAGGCAGGCGAAAGGGTGCGACTGTCAGGTTGCCGCCACGTGTCGCGCGTTAAGCGGTCGTAGGGGCGGCTACCCTAGGCCATTAATGAGCCTAGCGTCACTTCGAATCTCGCACCGGGTTATAAATACGGGGGTCCCCGCTCATTTTTCTACTTTTCACTTTGCTGTTTTACCTGCGACGCTCTGAGATCCTTGCCCGTCCGCCGTTGCTATCGATCGTCGCCGCACCATTCGGTTCTTCCTCCTGTTCGCCGCCATTACAAGTAAGTTTTTCTTTCTCTCTTCTTTTTACTTCCGCCGCTTGATTAGAATGTGTGGTCGGGGCATGATGAATGCCCCGCGGAGGGACGCATGATCCGCCGTATCTGGCGATTTTCTTATGAATCTTCTGGGGAGAATCGGTTGTTCCGATGAATGTCCCGGGGACGGGGGCTTTCTCCGATGAATGCCCCAGGGACGCGCGCTTTTTCCGATGAATGCCCCGGGGACGCGCGTTTTTTCCGATGACCGTTCCGCGGAGGGACGGTGGGTTGGCTTTCGGACACCCCGAGGAGGATCGGCGGGGAGCGTATGTTTGCTCGCCGTTCTCTGGCCTTTGTCGCCCTTTCACTTGACCTGCGGTGGAAGGGTGGATTTGATCTTGGCTATCGAATTCACCGTTGTCCTCTGCTTTTCAGGTGTAGATGTCGGCTTTGGTACCGGGGACGATGGTCGAAGACAACGAACCCGAGGTCCCGGATTTTGACGAGCGCGTCACCCCGGTCGAGGAGTGGGTGGCCGAGGAGCCGCTGACTACTCCGTCCTGCTTCGTGGCCGATGCGTCCGATGTCTATGCCACCGTCGAGGATACGCCTGTCGGGGAGCCGCAACATTGGCAGGTGTATCGCCCGAAGGAGCACCATCGCATCTGCTCGCGGTATGGGCGGCGGATGTTTCCTATGCACGAGTTCTACTTCAAAGAAGCTCGGCTCAGGTTACCGTTCTTCGCCTTTCATCTGGGGCTCTTCGATTGGTTGCGCTTGGCCCCGTCCCAACTGCACCCCAACGCCTTGGCTTTCATCCGTGCCTTCGAGGTGGTGTGCTTCTACCTCGAGGTGGAGCCCACGGTGCCGTTGTTTTTCTGTATCTTCCACTTACAGCGCCAGTCGGTGAACAGCCACCAGGGATGGGTTTCATTTAAACAGTCGACCAAGCTCTTCAAGGCGTATAGTGATTCCGTTAAGGATTTCAAAGGTTGGTTCTTCCTCGTTAAATCGATCACTCAGCAGGGCTCAGATACTCTCTTCACCGAGGGCGAGCGAGTGGTAGGCGGCCAGCGGTTCCTCGTGTGGCTTCCCAAGATACATCTATTGTGGACCGTGGAGCATTTCAACCGAGGTACGGATAGGTATATCGTAAGGGCGGGGATCCTCGACGAGAAAGATATGGCCGCTTATTTGAAAATAGTCGCCTTTGTGTGGGCCCTTCCTCCGTCGAAGCTGGTGACGCCCGATGGTCGGTATATCCTTGACGCGCAGGGGAATGTGCGAAATAAGAAGCGGCTGATTAATACCAAGACCCTGCTCGGTTGCGCAACCGGGGCGACCGCTTTGGATTATCTAGGTAGGGATGTTTCTTTTCTCCCCGTGGTCGGGGTTCTGGCTGTTGCTAACTCTTTCTTTGTTTTTGCAGCGAACATGTCTTCTGTCGAGGAGCGGGTGAAGCAGTTGCGCGCTACCAGGAATGCCGCGGTCCCGAGGACGCGGGTGAGTCAGTTGGTCGGACAGGAGGTTGCGACGCCGGGGGGGCGGAGTTCGTCTTCTTCGCCTCAAGGGAGTCAGTCTCCTACGTCTCAGGGAGCAGCGAAAAGGCCGAGATCCGAGGAGCCCCGCAGTTTGGTAGATCTGACGGTCGGCTCAGCCGAGGAAGGTTACGTCGTCCCGCCTTGCCATCAGCATCCGAGCTATTTTCATCGTGCTCGATCTCCTACCGTCTCCGCTGGGGAGGTGAAGGCTGTCCGCCAGGCCGATCGAGAGTCTCGTCGACGTGTCCTGGCGGAGGATTTGGCTGCGATGATGCGGACGTTCACGACGGCTCTTGTGCTGAACAAGGAGGGTTGTTCCGCCGCCGAGTTGTCCAAATTGCAGGGGGACCTTACCTTTATGCAGTCGTGGTTGACCAAGCTTACTGAGGAATTGGAGAAGAGTCAGAAGGATGTCGCTGACCAGCGCAAACGAGCAGAGGGCGCCGAGGGGAAGGTGACCTCGCTGGAGGAGAAGTTGGGGGAGGCAACGGCCGAGGTGCAGGCGCTGAAAGTTCGTATGGAAGTTTTGGACAGCGCACTTCGTCCGGCCGAGGACGAGACAGAGGGAGATCAACGGTTAATCACTCGTGCTGATCTGGTTGCCCGTATCCGGGTGCTGGAAGGTGATTGTTTGGAGGCTGTCGAGGTCGGGTTCAAGAATGCTGTCGCGCAGATTCAGGTTGCCAACCCCGGCGTCGCGCTGGTCGTGGATGGGATCGGGCCGTATCACGAGATCATCGACGGGAAGGTGGTCGATCCCTATCTTGTCGTTCCCGAGGAGGTCCCCGTGGTTGCTGGTCAGGAGGATGAGGTAGCATAAGTTGTCGGGCCTGCGTGCCCGTTGTTTTTATGGCCTGCGTGCCGATATTTGTGACTTGTCTTTCTTTACGCCTGCGTGCTCTGTTTGTGTAACATTAACTACTGGGCTGGTGCGCGCTTTTTGCTTAATATATTTTTGTGAATTTTCTAAGTGTGCGCTCGGTATCTGCATGATGTTTATGCTCGTTTTTCGTATTTATTTGTTTACTTGAATGCTTTTGACGTGCATGCCTCGATATGCTCTGGGTCTGTTCGGGTGTTAGCTCGACAAATTTGTTACCGGTGGTGAAGGGAACCGGCCGGTTTGGCCGGCGACGTAGCCGGGCCGTTTCGGGGGTAGTTCTCCCCGTGGCGTGGACGTCCCATTGCGAGCTGGGTGTCCTGCCGATTTTGGTACGGTGGCGGGGGATCTCGGTCGAGGTGTTCCTTGCCGAGCAAGGCCGTCTTCCCGCGCACACAAGAGGCAGGGCTTGCTTTTCTTTGGTCGCTATTGGACGTGGGGGTGTGCGGTGGTACCATGTCGCCCCCCCAGTGGTCGGGACGATGGGTCGTCGCGGGCAGTGTTCTAACTGTAGTACCGCTTAAGCTTCGCGGCGTTCCAAGGTCGAGCTAGTTGTTCACCGTGCAGGTTTTCGAGGTAATAGGCCCCGTGCTCCGTTTTGTCCCGGACTCGGTAAGGGCCTTCCCAATTCGCAGCCAGTTTGCCCTCGTGGGAGTCTTTCTGGTTTCTGCGTAGAACTAAGTCGCCGGTTTGAAAGTCGCGTTTTAGGACTTTGCTGTTGTGGCGAAGTGTGACTTGTTGCTTCAGCCGGGCTTCTCGGAGGGCTGCCCCTGAACGGATTTCCTCGACGAGGTCGAGCTCTTATCGTAGGGCGTCGTCATTGTCGTTGGTGCCCAGGGGAGCTTCCGTTTGTCGGGATGGTTCGCGTATTTCGACGGGTATCACGACCTCGGTTCCGTACGTGAGGCGAAATGGGGTTTCCCCCGTGGTTGAGTGGGGAGTGGTGCGGTATGCCCAGAGGACGCTGTGGAGCTCTTCGACCCATGCTCGCTTGGCATCGCCGAGTCGTCGTTTGAGTCCCCGGAGTATGACCCTGTTCGCGGATTCAGCTTGGCCGTTTGTCTGAGGGTGTTCGACCGAGGCGAAGTGGTGTTTGGTTCCGAGTTTGGTGACGAAGTCGCAGAAGTTTTTGTCCGTGAATTGTGTGTCGTTGTCGGTAGCGATGGCGAGTGGGACCCTGAATCTGGCGAGGATGTTGCGTTTGTAGAATCGGAGTATGTTGTGGGCGGTGATTTTGGCCAGAGCTTCGGCCTCGATCCATTTGGTGAAGTAGTCAACTCCCACGATGAGGTACTTGTTCTGGTAGGACCCTAAGGGGAAGGGCCCGAGGATGTCCAGCCCCCACCAGGCGAATGGCCATGGAGATGAGAGGGACGTGAGATCGGCCGGGGGGCGAGGTGCATGTCCCCGTGTCGTTGACATTTGTCACATCGTTTGACGTGTTCCTTCGCGTCCGATTGCATTGATGGCCAATAGTAGCCTGCTCGTAGGGCCTTTCGTGCGAGGGATCTTCCGCCGAGGTGCTGCGCGTTGATGCCTTCATGGATTTCCTCTAGAACGGCTGCGCTCTGGGACTTAGCTATGCATTTGAGGAGTGGTATTGCGAAGCCTCGGCGGTACAGGCGTCCTTCGAGGAGAACCTACGAGCAAGCGCGTCGTCTGGTTGCGCTAGCCTCTCCAGGGTTGGCCGGTGCTGAGATAGGTGTGGAGCGGGGTCATCCAGCAGTCAGTATCCCCGACGACGTTGATGTCGAGGGGGGTAGTGGTCGCGCTGGTACTTGGTTGCGACAAGACCTCTTGAATGACTGACTTGTGGCCGCCTCGCTTTTTGGTGCTTTCCAGTTTGGAGAGGATGTCGGAGCGGGTGTTCTGCTCGCGAGGGACGTGCTGAATCTCTGCTGTGTCGAAACCTTGCAGTTTTTCGGTGATGAGCGCGAGGTATTCGGCGAGGTTGTCGTTCTTTGCTTGATATTCGCCTCGGACCTGCGAAGCGTGATAACACGAAATCATATAGATATTTTCATGCATAATTCAACTAAAGTCTAACCGTTTTCGATCCGATTTCGGGTTATTTCCATGTATTTGTCTGATGTTTTTGCAGGTATTCAACGATCACGTCTAAACAAGGCAACATGAAGAAAAGAAGAAATCCCAGATGAAATATGGACGAAAAAGGAGTGAAAACACAATGAAAAGCGCAACAGACAGTTTTTGCTGATGTGACGACCGTCACAGATGCATGACGACCGTCACACCTTGTGACGACCGTCATGCAGGCAAAAACGCCCCACTCAGATTACACGTCAAAAGAGCAGTTCCAATTCCCATTAAATGGTCCACTACTCCCTAAATTATCTGCCTCAAGGTCCATCATCCTCAGAGGTAACCGTTGGAATTCCACTTCTATAAAAAGTGAAGCAGGGGACTTCAAAAAGGGAGCTGCATTCATACCACGAAGTGCTGCCAAATTTTATTTCCAGAGCAAATTTATTTTCAGTTATTATTTGTATCCATTTCTCCAGTTTCATTTGTATCCCTTTCCTTTATTTCCCTTTCCATTCTACTCATTCCCATTTCCGCTCTTCTGTAATTGTTACTGCACGGTATGATCGAATTGGAACTAAAGACAGAATCCTGCCAACATCTGTGGAGGATCTGCCCAAAGGCCAATTGGCATTATTTACAGGTTTTCATTTTGATCGACTTCTATTTTATCATAATGCAATTTATTATTTATTATTATTATTTATGTTTTGCTTTTCCTAATTCCATGTCTAGCTAAACTTAGGTAATCGATATGTAGTAATAATTCGAATGGGATTTGATAACTCTTGTTTGAAAACTTTCTTTTCACAAAAATAACTTATGGTCTAAGTGTTTAAAAATTGATTTACGAAATAAACTTCGTCGCGAAAGCGAGAACTTATTTTAAAGTAGTTTTGCCACGAAAGTGGGAAATTAATTAAGATACGAACCAACAAGCGAAAGCTGCGGTAAGGTCAGATAGTAAACACTAGGCATTTGTTTTAATAACAGCGAAAGCACTTTAAAACGAATTAGAACTTAGAGATTTCCAAAAAGTAACTTTAACCCCGAACGGAATACGAAAGTATACGTTAGGCCCTTAGGATTATGATTAGTGTCAATAACCATCGTGAGACGAGAGTCTTCAAATCTCCACTTTCTGCTTAAATAAACTGCGAAAACTATTTCATACACCAGTAACTTATCAAATCCCTGAAGAACACAATTACTACGTATCGATTCCATTAATTAAAATCTAAATAGTAATCTTAGTTTCCCCTTTTAGTGACAATCTTATTCCCTTAAAACATATTCTACCTAGCTAAACATAGTAACTCCCGAGAATACTAGTTTGATTACGAGTTCCTGTGGGATCGATATCTTTTATTACTACGCGATAGACTGTGCACTTGCAGTTAGTTGTATTAGACATAGAAAGTCGTGATCAAGTTTTTGGCGCCGTTGCCGGGGACCCGTTTAGTCAATAGTGTAACCTTCTGTTACGCCGTATAGACTAGGTAAACAATTTTCATTTTTCCTTTACTAGTGCTGACGATTGTATGCCAAGTGATCGCCCACAAAGCGATATCTTGAAACCTTCAGTCGCAGAACTAGAACGCTTCTTACACCTAAGAAGCCGAATTATTGAGTACCAACTCAAACATAACATTCCCGATCCTCTCACTCCCATTCCCAAATCCGAAGAAGAACCAAAGATGGCTGAAGGACCTCCGAACAAATCGCTGAAGGCATACGCTACACCATCGCAGATGGAGCCTAGAAGTAGCATTGCTGCCCCAGCTATTACCCGAAATGATTTTGAGCTGAAACCATCATTGCTGTCGGCTGTACAACAAAACCAATTCTCAGGAAACGCAACTGAGGATCCGAACGAACATCTAACGAAGTTTGTACAATACGCAGACACAGTGAAAGCAACTGGAGTAACTCCAGACGCGATAAGACTTCGTCTTTTCCCATTCTCTCTTAGAGACAGAGCGTGGACATGGTTGCAATCGTTACCATCCAACTTCGTTACGACGTGGGAGCAATTGAAGAACGTCTTCTTAGCGAGATATTTTCCACCAAGCAAAACTGCTATGCTTAGAGCTCAAATCAACGGATTTCGACAGAAAGATACTGAATTTCTTTACGAAGCATGGGAACGATTCAAAGATATGATGAGAACATGTCCTCACCACGGTCTAGAAGACTGGGTGACAATTCATACTTTCTATAATGGGCTTCTATACAATACTAGATTGACAATAGACGCTGCCGTGGGCGGTGCACTTATGGATAAGCCATACGATGAAGCCTATCAACTAATAGAAAACATGTCACAAAACCATTGCCAATGGGGAGGTGAACACACTCCAAATGAGAAAACCTCAACAAAAGGTGGGATGTACGAAATCAGCAGCCTTGAAAAGTTCAATGCTAAAGTAGATGCTCTAGCACAAAAGATCGATAGTCTGACCGTTAACCCCACTGCAACTGTCGCTGCAGTAACTCCAAATTGCGAGTTATGCGGAAGCACCACTCATAATGCACCCGAATGCCCATTGCTAGCCGGAATCCCGCCAGACCAGGTAAATTATGCTCAAGGAAATCCCTACGCAAATACATACAACCCAGGTTGGCGAAATCATCCAAACTTTTCTTACAAAAGCAAAAATGCATTGCAAATGCCTACTGCTCCGCAAGGATATCAAAAACCAGCTGCTCAAAATGCACCTAGGAAATCAAACCTCGAAGTGATGATGGAAAAGTTCATAGCTACTCAAGCTCAAACGAACAAAGAGTTCCTGAATCAAAACATACACACTAGCGAGCAAATTAAACAGTTGATAGGAAAAGTAGACGCTTTAGCCACCCACAATAAAATGTTAGAAACTCAGATATCACAAGTGGCTCAACAGCAAGCATATGCTGCCGCACCTGCTGGCACATTTCCTGGACAACCCGAACAAAATCCCAAAGGCCAAGCAAATGCTGTGATACTAAGAAGTGGAAAAGGATTGGACGAACCGATCGATCCGAGGACCGAAAACTCAGCCATGCAACAGAAACCAACTGAACAAGCAGAAAAGGAATCTGAGTTAGAGAAGAAGGAAGACAACGAGAAGGAGGATACCGCAAGTGAAAAAACTCAAGCACCTCCAGCGCCATATAAACCACCTATTCCTTATCCGCAAAGACTAATAAACTCTAAAACTTCAGGACAGTTTAAGAAATTTGTAGAGCTCCTTAAACAGTTGAATATTACTATTCCTTTTACAGAAGCAATAACTCAAATGCCGTCATACGCTAAATTTCTCAAAGAGATCCTGTCAAATAAGAGAAAGATCGAGGATAACGAAACAGTTACACTTACTGCAGAGTGTAGCGCTATTATTCAGAACCGCATGCCTCCTAAATTAAAAGACCCAGGTAGTTTCTCCATACCCTGCGTCATAGGAAAGTTCGTAATAGACAAAGCTCTATGCGATTTAGGAGCCAGTATCAGTGTTATGCCCTTATCTATATGCAAAAAGCTGAATATGGGAGACCTCAGGCCAACCAAAATGTCCGTACAATTAGCTGACAGATCAGTAAAATACCCCGTCGGAATACTGGAGAACGTTCCAGTACGCATAGGACAATTCTACATTCCAACCGACTTCATAATCATGGACATCAAGGAGGACACTGTAACCCCAATTATCCTAGGAAGACCGTTCCTAGCTACAGCCGGATCGATTATAGACGTGAAGAAAGGAAGGCTAACATTCGAAGTAGGAGAAGAAAAGATAGAGTTCATTCTCACCAAGTTCTTACAAGCACCAGCAATAGACGATACCTGCTATTTAGTAGACGAAATTGACGAATGCATAAGAGAACTTGAAAATGAGGAGACCACGTATTCAGAAATAATAAAGATTCAAATACCCGACATTTCTGAAGACGACAATTGGCGTAAACCGTATAAAGACGACAGCCTAAGCGAAAGCTTAGCACTGACACCAAACCATATGCCAGGTCCGAAGAACCCATCTTTAGAGCTTAAAACTCTACCCAAAAACCTCAGATATGAATTTCTAGACGATGAACTAAAAAGACCAGTGATAGTTGTAACACCCTTCTAAACCCCACGAAAAATATATGCATAATCAGAGTAAAATTAACATGCATCCAAATAAAAGGGCGTCACGCAAAACTTGCACCACAACAAAACAATCTGTCATGCTCATTAATATTTCAATAAATAATCATGCTTTACAAAATTTCAGTTTGCATGCAGCAGCGGATTCATTAATGAAAATCCTTTAAAAGAAACATTTACTTTCATCATATACAATCAACATCTCTGGGCACTAAGGCCAACATCTCATTATCCCAATTACTCCAAATATGAAAACATAACTTAGGTTACATAATGTAATCCTAAAACATAAGCAATCGATCCCCGTGTTACACTACCAGAGCATGACTCGACCCACAATTAATTACTAAACCGCTACACACGTAGCGACCTCGAACTACAAGCAGAACTTCATAAAGGCCTCCAGCAACCTAATCTGCAATGCCTCATAGAGCATTATAAAACAGCAGAAGGGTGAGAAATATTACCATAATAATCAAAGCATAAAATCATGTATATATAGGTATCCTATAACACATATTCACATTTCTCACCACACTTCATTCTCATAATCATAATCATATCACGTTCACATATATCAACATTATGAACATCCACAAGCACATCCCTTCATGCTTAATTTCACAATCATTCACAAGCACATTTATACAACAACAATATTATGCAATGTGACTCAACATATCCAATGCAACTCAATGCTATGCGGTACCGACTCACGTTATCTTTTTTCGGTTTTCACTCTAAACCGGGTCCACCCTTCTAGACCGATAACTCGTTATCATTTTTCGGTTTTTACTTTAAACCGGGTCCACCCTTCTAGACCGATAACAACCAAGCCCGTCCCCTAGGCTTCAAACCCACCCTTCTAGGTTCGGGACAAGCCACTAGTTTCCACAAAACTAACAGACATTGCCTCTTGACTGAATGATGCATGTACAATCAACCAATCACAATAAATGCACTTAAGACCGTTCCCGCGTCTTAATCCCATGCATTCGAATAATTCACCCCTTCGAGAATTTCATTATGATTGCACATACAACATATATCAAACATTTATCAATGTATTCATTTCTCCCATCATCATCATCATATTCAACAACAATGCACACATATCACATATGTTCCCATGCATTTACACAACAATCGCATACAAATATGCACTCACAATTCATTAGACAATACACATACATTCATCATTATATTCCCATGTATTTGAATAATTCACCCCTTCGTGAATTATATCATGATTGCACACACAACATGTCATAATCATCATCAACGTATTCATAATTCAATGTTATCACACAATGCACACATATCCACGATATGTTCCCATGCATTTCTCACAATTATTAACGATGCACACATATCCATGATATGTTCCCATGCATCTCATACAATTATTAACAATGCACACATATCCGCGATATGTTCCCATGCATTATCCACAAATATTCACAATTCAATACAACATCATATTTAGCAAGCACTGCACGCATATCCATCATTATGCTTTCATGCATTCTTCATGTATTTTTAACATACAATCGCATATAAACAATATGCATCCATAACACATTTTTCATAGTATGTTTATTCTTTATCTCATGCCATCTCATACAAGGTGTACACATCACAATACCAATCATACAATTATAAGTTATGCACACATATTTCCACAATATTCTCCTGCATACTTATTACATAATTGTACACAACAACCAAACATTCACAAACTCATCAATTAATACACACATAATCATCATTATGTTCTCATGTATTTTAACCAATTACAATTAATCATTCATATCACAACTCTAGGATTCACGCCCGAAGGCTACCCACAGCACATGTTATCATAATAGTTCACATACTCATTCATAACATAGAAGTATTACCCTATGCGAATCAACCAAACAATCACCATTGGATAACACAGCAAAGAAAATATACTGTCACATTCGCCTTCATTCGCCTGGCGAACCCTCGCAGCGAACCTTCGCCTGGCCTTCGCCTGGCGAACTCACCAGCGAACACTCGCTAGGCTTCGCCTGGCGAGACTTCCCAGCGAGCCCAAGTCAGTAGCTACTGACTTCATTCGCCACCATTCGCCAGCACCTTCGCTGGGCGAACCTTCGCTATCCCACTTCGCCTGGCGAACCCACCAGCGAAGTCTACTGGGACTTAAATATAATTATTCGCCAACATTCGCTAGGCTTCGCCTGGCGAAGCTTCGCCTTCGCTCGCCTGGCGAGAGCCAGCGAACCTGCGCAGAACAGAACCCTATTCTGTTCCACCTCCACCATCCACCATCATCCAACTTCTCACACAACAAAATCAGTACAAACAACATCAACACATGTTACCCGACTATTCTACGACATTATTACTCGATTTCAACCGATTAAATCATCAATCTACCGATGATTCCAACTTTTGCCCTAAATGAAAAAGGATGGAAACTCTACCAAAACCCCAACCCAACATACATAATAGCATACAATGATTAAATAGCAATGTTTCTCACCCTTACCTCGATTAATCGGAGCTTTGATGTTGGTTCTTGATGATCCTCCAAGTTTTCCCTTTTTCCTCTTCATTTCTCCTCTTCTTCTTTCTTTCTCTTTTCTTTCTTTCTTTCTATCTTTCTCTTTCTCTCCAATCCCCTTTTTATATCCTTTTATTTCTTTTCTTTTCTTTTCTCTCTATCATTTTCTTTCCATTCTATTTCCTCCATAATACCTTTCTCTTTATTTCTTTCCAATATATTTACTTTCTCAAAACATTTATCAATCCATTAAACAAACATCTAATTATTCAAATAATTAGAATAATCCAAATAAATCAATTAATTAACACAATTAATTATTTAATGAAATTTGGGCTGTTACAATAGTCAACGCCGACTTAGGACAACCAGAAACCGAAAAGTTATTAGAAGTCCTAAAGAAGTACCCCACCGTGTTAGGCTATAACATAAGCGATCTAAAAGGTATAAGCCCTTCGATCTCTATGCATCGAATTACAATAGAGGAAGACTCTAAAACTTCTCGAGAGCATCAGAGAAGACTAAACCCCATCCTGAACACTGTAGTCAGAGATGAAGTAAAGAAATTACTAGATGCAGGAATAATCTATCCGATCTCCGATAGTGAATGGGTCAGCCCAGTTCATGTCGTACCAAAGAAAGGAGGAGTCACAGTAGTTAAAAACGAAAAAGGCGAATCGATAACAAAAAGAGTCGTGACTGGAAGTAGGATGTGTATTGATTATAGGAAGCTTAACAAGGCTACGCGCAAAGATCACTTCCCGTTACCCTTCATAGACCAAATGTTGGAAAGACTAGCCAAACATTCATATTTCTGCTATCTAGATGGTTACTCAGGATTCTTCCAAATTCCCATCCATCCTGATGACCAAGAAAAGACTACATTCACCTGTCCTTACGATACTTTTGCTTACCGCCGAATGCCGTTCAGACTCTGTAACGCTCCAGCAACCTTCCAAAGATGCATGATGGCAATCTTCGCAGATTTCATAGACGACATTATGGAAGTGTTTATGGACGATTTCTCGGTATGTGGACAAAGTTTCGAAGGATGCTTACAAAACTTAGAAATGGTACTAGAATGTTGCGTAAAAGTAAACCTCATCCTAAATTGGGAGAAATGCCATTTTATGGTCCGATAAGGAATAGTTCTAGGACACGTCATATCAGATAGAGGGATTGAGGTAGACAAAGCTAAAATAGAGATTATAAAAGATCTCCAACCTCCAAAATCCGTACGAGAAATACGGAGTTTTCTAGGACATGCCGGTTTCTACAAAAGATTTATAAAATATTTCTCAAAAATCACAAAACCTTTGACCGACCTATTAATGAAAGATGCTGAGTTCGTCTTCGACGACGACTGTTTAAAAGCATTCGAAACATTAAAATCAGCCCTTATCACCGCACCAATCATGCAACCACCAGATTGGAGACTACCGTTTGAAATCATGTGCGACGCGAGTGATTACGCTGTAGGCGCAGTTCTAGGACAAAGGAAGGACAAGAAGCTCCATGCCATCTACTATGCCAGTAGAACCTTAGATCCTGCCCAAATGAACTACGCTACCACAAAAAAGGAACTTCTAGCAGTTATATTTGCGCTTGACAAATTCCGTTCTTACTTAGTAGGGCCAAAAATTATAATATACACAGACCACGCTGCCATAAGGTACCTAATAAGCAAAAAGGATGCCAAACCAAGATTATTGCGATGGATCCTGTTACTACAAGAGTTTGACTTAGAAATCAAAGATAAGAAAGGAACCGAGAACGTTGTTGCGGATCACTTATCCCGAATAGAAGGCATCAGACACGAACCAGTACCGATAAATGACGATTTCCCGTACGAACGTCTGATAGCCAAATTAGAAAGTGACGTACCCAACTCAATCTCGGAAGATCCAGAATTCGAAAAAGCCGTAGAAGCCGTCTATGCCCAAGTCACATTACCTTGGTATGCTGACATCGTTAATTACCTCGCCGCAGGCGTGCTTCCACCAGATCTTACCTATCAGCAAAAGAAGAAATTCTTCCACGATCTAAAACACTATTATTGGGACGAACCCCTACTCTTCAAGAGAGGGGCCGACAACATATATCGTCGCTGTGTCCCAGAGGAAGAAATAGAAAATATTATTTCCCAATGCCACTCAGCACCATATGGTGGTCATGCTAGTACCTCCAAGACGTGCGCTAAGATTCTCCAAGCCGGCCTATTCTGGCCTAATCTCTGGAAAGACGTTCACATCGCTGTGCAAAAGTGCGATAGATGCCAACGAACTGGCAACATCTCACGACGCGATGAAATGCCTCAGAAAGGAATCTTAGAGGTAGAAATCTTCGACGTCTGGGGAATAGATTTCATGGGACCTTTCCCACCTTCTTTTGGTAATAACTACATACTCGTCGCTATCGATTACGTGTCTAAATGGATAGAAGCCATAGCTGCTCCAACAAATGACACACGAGTAGTAATCAAACTCTTCAAGAACACAATCTTTCCTAGATTCGGTGTACCCAGACTCGTCATTAGTGACGGAGGATCTCACTTCATATCAAGAATATTCGATAAACTTCTTTCTAGATATGGAGTCAGGCACTGAGTAGCTACACCTTATCATCCGCAAACTAGCGGACAAGTAGAGGTCTCAAACAGAGAAATAAAACAGATCTTGGAAAAGACTGTCGCTACCTCGAGAAAAGATTGGTCATCAAAGCTACAAGAAGCTTTATGGGCTTATAGGACCGCATTTAAGACACCAATAGGTACTACCCCCTATAAATTAGTTTACGGTAAATCCTGCCATCTCCCTGTAGAGTTAGAGCACAAGGCCTTCTGGGCCATTAAGACACTCAACTTCAACTACACCGAGGCAGGAGAAAAGCGAATCCTGAACTTACACGAGTTGGAAGAACTTCGATTAGACGCTTACGAAAATGCCCGTATCTACAAAGAACGAACTAAAAAGTGGCATGATAAACGTTCAATCAGGAAACAATTCAGTGTGGGAGACATCGTGTTGCTCTTCAATTCACAATTAAAACTCTTCCCAGGAAAACTAAAATCTAGGTGGTCTGGACCCTATGAAGTGACTAAAGTACTTCAGAGTGGAGCTGTCGAAACCACCGATAAGACGAATGCACCATTCATCGTAAACAGGCAACGTCTAAAACATTACAATAAGAACGACAACAGTCCTCAAGTTAGCAATATAACATTGCTTGAGCTTCCGGCTCAAACACCAGAATAGCTTCTCACCAAGCTATCGTCAGGCTTTAGACGTTAAAAACAGCGCTTATTGGGAGGCAACCCAAATTTCCCTCGTCATTGCATTTCATTTTTCCTTAAAATTCTACTTTGAAAAATCCAACAAAAATCCAAAAATTACTACTACTTTCTACTTTCGTTCATTTTCGTACTTTTATTCTTATTTTATTTTTTTTCCTTTTGTCTTTTGTTTCTACCACTTTTCGTTTCTAAAAATCCTGACTTCAATTTCTTGTTTCAAACTTTTCAGGATTTTTAAAGCCTTCAAAACATTTCTTATGCTTTCTCCAAATTACCTGCGAATATGGCCGAGTACGATTTCACAAAGGTTCACTTCAGAGGACTCGCTCAGAAGGCAAGATTTGCAGCACTGACCGAAAAAGAATTCGCCTTAACGCTGTATTATGATAAGGCTACTATGGATAAACTAGGGATCACAGATAGCATTCAATACCTGTTCAACCAACTGGGTTGGGAGAACACTGCTCTGAAAACACGCTTCGCTACCTACAAGGATCTTACCTATGAATTCCTCAGTTCCTTCAGATATACACCCAACTATGGTTTTGGATCCAGCACAGAGTTGATTACCTTCCGATTGTTTGGAATGGACCAAACCCACAGCAGGATGTCACTAGCTAACCTCCTAGGATTCCCTAGCGGACCGCATGTGTTCATCAGCGCAGAAGATGACGATATTGATTTGCAACTCGAGCACTTCTGGGGTAGAATCACAGGTGACTATCACCCTGAACCAGACAGAATGTACAATGATGACATTCATAACCCAGCCTTTAGATACTTCCATAAGATACTAGCTCACACCTTGTTTGGAAAAGAAGAAAATATTACCACAGTGTCTAAGGAAGAGTTATTCATCATGTTCTGTGCTTCTCAGGGACGGACAGTAAATGCAGTGCCTTTCATGATGAGATCCTTCAAACGCCTCACGCTGGAACCTCAGACACCGATTCTTATAGGAGGACTAGTAACAATGATTGCCCATGAGCTTGGCCTTAGATTCCATTTAAATGCCAGCACTCGTTTTGGTACCATCAGACCCATGAACATACAATTCTGCTTTAACAGGCGCATCTTAGGAACTATGGGACCTGGACCATACGAGTACCTTATTAACGAAAAACCAGTACAGCTATTCACACTGCCTGATCATCTGATGACAAGCATCCACAATAAGGATAACTGGCTCTACGAATTGGAAGAGCCTATGGGACCTCCTTCACCACAGTCAACACCCCAGGACTATATGTATGACAGTGACCACATCTCTGAGGCACACGACTACATGTACTATGAGGACGCCGCCTCTGAAACTGAAGTAGACCCTATGACTCCTCCACACTACAATACTTACCCTGAGCCTATCCCTGAGGAGACCACCGACAAAATGGATGCCGTGTTACTCAGATTGGACGACGTTGATAAAGCTCTGACTAATGTAAAAGCTGATATCGCAGGCATGCACAGTGACCTGGTAGGCTTCATGGATCTAGTCTGCGACCAACTCGATTACTATTCACAGAAATTCGATGAGTTGAAGGCACGAAAAGATTAGTTATTAGCTCATAGCAGTAGTTTCAGTTTAGTCTAGTCTAGTTTAGTCTAATTTACTCGTTTGGAATTTTCACATTGTTCATTTCATTATGTACTACATACAATTGTTTCCATTTTATGTTATTTCAATTCTAGTTTTGTTCAATTATTCTGTTTTCGCATTATTTATTGATTGTTGGCTATTATATTACATCACCGTAGCAATACTAGGCTTTAAAATCACCCCGAATACGCCCTCAGAGAAAAATTATGCGTTCTGCAGATTTTGCTGCTGTGACGACCGTCACAGCCCCATGACGAGCGTCACACGGGTGACGACCGTCACACCCTTGTGATGACCGTCACGCAGCCCAGAACTGCAATCTGATATAACAGAGGTCGTGTACCCTTCCACTTCCCCCATTATCACTTTCAAACTTCCAAAATTCATACCCCACTACGATTTTCGTCCTCCCCAATTGAACTATAAACCTCAACTCCAAATTCAACCTCCAAACCACCGTTCTGTCACATTTCCATCTCTGCCGAAAAACCCCAAAACCTCCAAAAACTCTCCATCTTCAACAATGGCCGGAAACGCAGATATCAACAACATTTCCTTCCCTGAGGGCGAGTTAGGCGAGAGACAACGAGCACAGTACAATGCATTTCATCAGAGATCACTCCAGCCAACTCACTACCCGCACCTTCCATCACTTACGGAGCTCGGACTCCTCGAAGGTGTAACCTGGATGCTTCAATGAGCAGGCATCTGGAACCTCTGCTCCAACCCCCAGCCGACCTACGAACAGCTCACCCTTGAGTTCTTGAGTTTGTTCTCATACATCCCCGGCAGCAGCGAACTCAACCAGCACTCAGGTGCCGCTTGCTTCCGGTTGTTTGGCGTTAACTATCAGATGCACCAAAACCAGATTGCCAGCATCCTACAGCTACCCCGCGGCGACAACGCTCATCGCCGCATCACTGACCAGTTCTAGCACGAAGCCTTCGCGCTGTGGTATCAGTTGATCGGCCTCAATGCCGATGGTTGGGACTCCCTACACGCCACTCACATCCATAACCCCACCATCAGATACTTTCACCGGGCATTGAGTAACACCATCTTCGCCAGAGACAGCAACCACAAAGTAAACTCCAAGGAGCTCTTCTTTCTGCATTGCGTCTTCAACAATGAACCGGTCAACGCCGCACCGTTTCTGCTGGCTCACATTCAGGCCAACTGCAACCGTGGCTCGAAGCCATTCTACTTTGGCGGGATTGTCACGGCCATTACACTTGGGCTGAACCTGGGCGACCGCCTCCAGCGCCTCCCATCTCATCCGCTCCCGAGCTGACGGGAAATATCATCCGGTTGTGCGTGGCAAAACCGTCAGAAGCATCATCCTTCCGTCCTGCACCCGCATCCATCCTGAGGATCGTACCAACTGGTTGTTCGACCTCACTGCCCCTCCTACTGCCGCTGTTCCTACTCAGGAACCCACTCATGATTACGAAGATGAAATCCAAGCTGAGTTGGACAGGTCCGAGCAGCCAGAGGCATCGCAGCCTCCTCCTCCAGTAGGTACATCATCCCGCCGCCGCCGTCACCATCCCGTGCCCGACTACACCGAAGAGGACCTCCGTCGCTCCCTAGACCAGCAGGCACAGATACTCACGATGCTGCAGCAGCAGAACCAGCGAGCTGACCAGTTCGAAGCTTGGCACCGGACTCAAATGCAACAACTTCACACCGGCCAAGCTACGATCACTGAGAGCCTAGCGAATCTGACCCTGCAGGTCGAAGGACTCCGAGACACGGTCTACCACACCGGAGCCATGAGCTATGAGGACAGAGTCGCCCTTGCTAGAGCCAGAGGACGCCAACGTGGACGTGACAGGCCCCGGGACTAGATTTTCATTTTTTCCCTTTATTGTTTACTATATTTCAGTACTTTGTATTTTCATTTTCAGTTGTATCTCCCTCTCGCATGCTTCAAGAATCAGTGAGGACACTGATCGAGATAGTGTGGGAGCGGAGCCTTATTTCCACTGTATTCAGAACTTCCCTTATTTACTATATTTCCATTTCACTGCACTTTTGAATTTTAGTAAGTTCTATTCTTACACTTCCTATTTCTAGCAAATAAAGCTCGTCTATATAATTTCCACGTTACGCAAACAATCCCCACATTTTTCGACGTAAACAAAAACTTTCATTCGTTCCTCAAAAGCAAAAGCATCACGAGAATGCATCTGAATTCAAACCGAGTTTTGAAACTCCGAGGAAACAACAGTTCTAACAAAACCAGTATCGCCCAGACACCTTAGATCTCTAGTTTATGCGAGTCGGTTTCACCACCTACGTGTACCAAAGTCTCAAGTGTCTACGCAAACTCAACCCCAAGTAGTTTATACTAGCACTCAGCACCATCCTAAAAACACTTCTAAGCGAGAGACCGATGCAAATAAGTGTATGATCTCCAAAAAGATGAAAAATCATGAAAAGAGAGATAAAAAGCCCAAGAATATAAGATACGTTTCCTTCTAAGTTAGGTGCTCCTCACCCGAGCATTTAGCCCAACGGCACGAAAAACTCATTGAAAAATCAATGACACCAAATTATGATCAATGAAGAAGATCAAAAACAAAAACGAGATCATATTCACTAACAGGTCGACTTGCCATGAGAGTGTGCGGACAACGGGCTTAATGTGATTGCGCTAGAACAAACAGGGTGAACTTGCCACGAGAACCTTGACACCAAGATACGGTAGCATGACTGAGACCGATTTGAATAAAAAGGAGACCTCCGGAGACTCATAGTCCAGTGTCGTCATGATACTCGTCTTGTTCCTACCAAGAATCCCGGTTTTTCCAAACTCTGCGAACGAAGAAGCAGCCTCGTGCTTGCCGAATTTTCCACGTTTTACTTGAGGACAAGCAAAGATTCAAGCTTAGGGGAGTTTGATAACACGAAATCATATAGATATTTTCATGCATAATTCAACTAAAGTCTAACCGTTTTCGATCCGATTTCGGGTTATTTCCATGTATTTGTCTGATGTTTTTGCAGGTATTCAACGATCACGTCTAAACAAGGCAACATGAAGAAAAGAAGCAATCCCAGATGAAATATGGACGAAAAAGGAGTGAAAACACAATGAAAAGCGCAGCAGACAGTTTTTGCTGATGTGACGACCGTCACAGATGCATGACGACCGTCACACGGGTGACGACCGTCATGCAGGCAAAAACGCCCCACTCAGATTACACGTCAAAAGAGCAGTTCCAATTCCCATTAAATGGTCCACTACTCCCTAAATTATCTGCCTCAAGGTCCATCATCCTCAGAGGTAACCGTTGGAATTCCACTTCTATAAAAAGGGAAGCAGGGGACTTCAAAAAGGGAGTTGCATTCATACCACGAAGTGCTGCTAAATTTTATTTCCAGAGCAAATTTATTTTCAGTTATTATTTGTATCCATTTCTCCAGTTTCATTTGTATCCCTTTCCTTTATTTCCCTTTCCATTCTACTCATTCCCATTTCCGCTCTTCTGTAACTGTTACTGCACGGTACGATCGAATTGGAACTAAAGACAAAATCCTGCCAACATCTGTGGAGGATCTGCCCAAAGGCCAATTGGCATTATTTACAGGTTTTCATTTTGATCGACTTCTATTTTATCATAATGCAATTTATTATTTATTATTATTATTTATGTTTTGCTTTTCCTAATTCCATGTCTAGCTAAACTTAGGTAATCGATATGTAGTAATAATTCGAATGGGATTTGATAACTCTTGTTTGAAAACTTTCTTTTCACAAAAATAACTTATGGTCTAAGTGTTTAAAAATTGATTTACGAAATAAACTTCGTCGCGAAAGCGAGAACTTATTTTAAAGTAGTTTTGCCACGAAAGTGGGAAATTAATTAAGATACGAACCAACAAGCGAAAGCTGCGGTAAGGTCAGATAGTAAACACTAGGCATTTGTTTTAATAACAACGAAAGCACTTTAAAACGAATTAGAACTTAGAGATTTCCAAAAAGTAATTTTAACCCCGAACGGAATACGAAAGTATACGTTAGGCCCTTAGGATTATGATTAGCGTCAATAACCATCGTGAGACGAGAGTCTTCAAATCTCCACTTTCTGCTTAAATAAACTGCGAAAACTATTTCATACACCAATAACTTATCAAATCCCTGAAGAACACAATTACTACGTATCGATTCCATTAATTAAAATCTAAATAGTAATCTTAGTTTCCCCTTTTAGTGACAATCTTATTCCCTTAAAACATATTCTACCTAGCTAAACATAGTAACTCCCGAGAACACTAGCTTGATTACGAGTCCCTGTGGGATCAATATCTTTTATTACTACGCGATAGACTGTGCACTTGCAGTTAGTTGTATTAGACATAGAAAGTCGCGATCAAAGCGACTAGCTGGGAATCTGTGTAGATTCGGATGTCCCTGGCTCCCAGGTCGGATGCCAGGCGAAGGCCGGCCAGAAACGCTTCGTACTCGGCCTGGTTGTTGGTCGTCGGGAAGGCCAGCGTTAGAGAGACTTCGATGACGGTGCCTTCGTTGTTGTCGAGGACGATGCCGGCGCCGCTCCCCGTGGAGTTGGAGGAGCCGTCCACAAAAATGGTCCAGATGTGGTGCCTGGCGGTGGGGTCGGGCGGTGTGGTCATCTCGGCGACGAAATCAGCCAAGGCTTGAGCCTTGATGGCGTGCCGGCCCTCGTAGGTGATGTCGAACTCAGAGAGTTCTAGCGACCATTTCAGCATGCGTCCGACCATGTCGGGGCGGTCGAGGAGCTGGCGGATGGGCTGATCGGTGCGGAGCACGATGGTGTGTGCGAGAAAATAATGCCGGAGTCGGCGCGCTGCTGTTATGAGGGCTAGGGCGACCTTCTCGATCAGCCGGTATCGGATTTCTGGGCCGTGGAGAGCTTTGCTAGTAAAGTATATGGGCCTTTGGCCCTCCCCGGATTCGCTGACGAGGACGGCGCTGACGGCTTCGTTGGCCACGGTCAGATATAAGTATAGGGTTTCGCGCGTCATGGGACGCGTCAGTACTGGTGGTTCGGATAAGACGTGTTTGAGGTGGCAAAGGGCTTTCTTGCATTCGTCCGTCCATTCGAACTTGGTCTCCTTCCTGAGCAGTTTGAAGAATGGGAGGGCGTGCTGGGCTGACTTGACAATGAACCATGACAGGGAGGCAAGCACGCCGTTGAGGGATTGGATGGACTTATTCTTGGTGGGCGTGGAGATATTGGAGAAGGCGTGGCATTTGTCCGGATTGGCTTCGATCCCCCGTTCGGTCAAGTAGTAGCCGAGCAATTTACCGGCGCAGACGCCGAAGGTGCACTTCTCCGGGTTGAAGTGCATGCGGCACGACCTTGTGGTCGCGAAGACCTTCCGAAGGTGTGCCGTGTGGTCGTCCTCCGTGCCAGATTTGACGATCATGTCGTCCATGTATACTTCGAGCATGTCGCCGATTTCGTCGTGGAAGACCCGGTTCATCATCCGCTGGTATGTGGCCCCGGCGTTTTTGAGGTCGAAGGGCATCACGTTATAATAGTAGTTGCCCGACGCTGTCATGAAGGTCGTGGCCTGTTTATCGTGTTCGGCCATCGGGATCTGATTGTATCCCGAGTACGCGTCCATGAAGGACAAGAGCTTGAAGCCCGCGGAGTTGTCGACGAGTTTGTCGATGTTGGGGAGGGGGTAGGCGTCCTTAGGACATGCCCGATTGAGATCGGTATAGTCAACACACATGCGCCATTTTCCATTATTCTTTTTAACGAGTACAACATTGGACAGCCAAGTTGAATACCGGGCTTCCGAAATAAATTTTGCCTCTAGGAGGTCTTTTACAGCTTTTTCGGCTGCAGCCGATTTTTCGGGGGACTGGCGACGTCGGCGTTGCCCAACGGCCTTTACGGTCGGGTTGATGGACAGCTGGTGGCAGGCGACCTCGGGGTCGAGTCCGGGCATTTCTGCGGCGCTCCAGGCGAAGAGGTCGGCGTTCTCGCGGAGGCAGGTTTGGAGTTGTCGTTTCGCGAGGTCTGGGAGTCCGGCACCTATCCTCACGGTTCTGCTCGTGTCTTCCCCCAGAGGGATGAGTTCGAAGTCTCCGTCCGGGATGGGGCGTGCTAGGTGTGAGGGCTTCCCGTTGACTTCGCTTGTCTTTGTTTCGTGGTCGAGCTCGTCGGTGAAGCGACTGTCGAGTTCCACGACTCCGACTAGCTTCGTTGGTTCGCCTTTTGGTGTTGCGTTCGGAGTTGTCCTCTTGGTCGCTGGAGTGATGGAGTCTAAGCCTTTCAGCGCGGCCTCGAAACACCTTCGGGCGGCCTCGATGTCTCCGTTAACGGTCACCACGGCCCCCCGTCTGGTGTAGTATTTCATCTTCAGGTGGACGGTGGAGGGTACCGCGGTGAGTTCTGCTATCGTTGTCCTACCCAGGATGCAGTTATAGAGGGATGGGCATTCGATGACTAAGAAGCGGATGCTGATTTCCCTAGCTGTCTCCTCTTCTCCGAAGGTGACTTTCAGTTCCACGTATCCCCAAGGTCTCGTCGTCGTCCCGTTGAACCCCTAAAGGTCGGAGCCTACGTAGGGGGAAAGGTTGGATTCGTCGAGCTGGAGAGTTGTGAACAGGTGTGAGTACATGATGTCAACCGAGCTTCCGCCGTCGACGAGGAGGCGTCTGACGTCGAAGTTCGCCATCCGTGCACGTATGAGCAGGGGTATGTTGGAGTTGGGGGATCCCCCGGGGAGTTCCTCGAGGTAAAATGTGATCGGATTGGATCGGCCTTGGAATCTCTCGAGCGTGCTCATTTTTCCGGAGTTGTTCGCGATGAGTTCGTCGAATTTTCTCTTCACGGATCCTATGGACAGGCTCCTCGTGGCACCATCAGAGATGACCATGGCTCTGGGGAAGTACTCCCACCGGCTGGTTGGTCGGATTGGCTCGTCGGTTAGGTCGGGTCCTTCGGGGAGACCGAATTCTCTGCCCGCGAACCAATCCTCGGGGCGGCTGACACACAGCGCGACCTGGAGCCTGCTGTTGTCCTCTGGAGAGGGAAGTTCCTCGACTTTCTTGGCTTCTGGAGCCTCTTGCCTCAGTGGTTCGCCTCCCCGGGTGTATCTCTTCAGGTGACCGTCTTTGATCAAAATTTCGATCGCGTCTTTGAGATGGATGCAGTCTTCTGTCACGTGCCCGTGGCTCCTATAGAATCGACAGTATTTCAATTTGTCCACGTTGGGTTTGGGGGGTGTCAGTCGCGGAAAACGGACACTTCCCTGCACGAATTCGGTTTTGGCGCATTCGGCCAGTATGCGCTCGCGTGAGGCGACTAAGGCCGTGTACTCTGTGAATCTGCCGGCCGGGCCGCGCGGTTCGCGGGGCTCGCGGGGGCGGTCTTCTCGACGGCGGTCTCCTCCTCTTCGATGGCTCGAGGCTCCGTCGTCTCGGTGCCCGCGGGGGACTTCTCGGTCTCGGGTGTCTCGAGCAGAGTTGGCCGCTTGTGTCTCTTCGAATCGGATGTAATGCGCGGCTCTGTCGAGGAAATCTTGGAGGGACGTTGGCCGATGTATGCCTACGGCCTCGTAGAACTTGGAGTCGTGGCGCAGACCTTGTTCCATTAAGTAGCGTTTCATCTCGTCTGACGTCGTCACCTGCACTGCTTCCCGAGTGAATCTTTCGATGTACTTTCGGAGAGGTTCGTCGGGGCCCTGGATGATCGCCCCGAGGACTGCTTCCGTCTTCGGGTGGCGTCGGGACGCCGTAAAGTGTTTGGAGAACAGGTCCTTCAAGACCCTCCATGATGTAACTGATTCGGGCTCCAGACTTTTATACCAGGTCATAGCGCCTTTCCTCAGAGTTGTTGGGAAGATTCTGTACTTGATAGCTCCCCAGACGTTTCGATAGTTGAGCATGGCCTCGATGTCTTCCAGGTGATCGTCCAGGTCGGAGGTGTCGTCGTATGTCGACAGCGTCGGTGGTTTCTCCATCCCTTGGGGTATGGGGGCAGCCATGATTTCTCGGGACAGTGGGGTGCGGTAATCGTCCTCGTCGCTGGGCGCCGGGGATTGATGGGGAGACGAGCCGCAGGGCCCTGGTTTCGGGTTCTCGACCTCCTGCCTGAGTTTTCGCCTCGGGGGTCTTCGGTCGGGATCGCCGTGGTGCTTTGGTTCCTCTCGCGAACTTGTCTTGCTGGGGACCTGGTGCGTTCTCGCGCTACCTGTGCGCGGTGTCTCTCCAGTCGTGGCCGGCGATTTTTGGGTCGAGGTGAGGGACTCCTCGAGCCTCCGTTCTGGTCTTCCCGCGGGGGGTACCTCGGAGGGTCGATGCGTTCCAATGCTCTAATTCTCGCGTTTTGCTGGGCCAGCAGCTGGTTCGTGTGGTTGATGGCCGCGAATAGGGCGGCCACCGTCGAGTCTGCTCCCGCCGGGATGGGAACGGGTTGGAATGCTGGCGGACCTGAGGGCCGGTGGTCGGCCTGAAGGGGCCGTTCTGCGGATGACAGCGAGGTAGTTTGGCCGTCCCTCTCATCGGTTTCCGCCGGATGCGTCGTTTCCATCTGCTTGTTTCCGTTGTGTTGCACCCTAAAATTTGCTCAACCTTTTTCACTTGGTTTATGTTTCAATTGCATTAGCATTTGCATATAGAGTCATGTACATAGTCTAATCATCTGCATAGCATAGCATAACAAGTCATTCAACCAGGGACCAGGCACTATTCTCATCTCTATGAGCCTATCAAGAGGTTATTATTCAAATTCAGGCATATCCAAGTCATCAGAAAGAAATTGAAGTCAGAGAAGTCAAGGGATCAAGCAGTGAATCTAGCTCCTATCTGAGGGTATCTGAAGATCATCAAAGAAGTTGTGAGCTGTGAATTGAGCTGAGCATGGAGAGTATATAGACATCATGGAAGACTTAGAGAGTCATTTGGAGAAGGAGACAAGTCATTGGTATGATCACAAGAGTTGCAGTTGAAGACAGTCAACTAGGGTTTCATCTGGGTCAACTCTAGGTCAATTGATTGATTGAAGGGCATCAAGGTCTATTTGAGAGATGTGGGGTTCATCATTTGACATGTAGAGAAGGATATGGTGTTATGCTAAGAAGAAATCAAGAGAAATCAAGGAGAAGAGGAGTTTCTAAATTAGGGTTTCTGTGTAAAATCCCCTAATTTAGGTCAAACTTCCAAGCAAGATAAGTCAAAATGCAAGCTTCAAATGGATCCTGGGTCAACATGAAACTTGTATAGGATCTCAATACCTTTAATTTGAGTGGTGGAAGACATCAAGGAGATTTATAGAACTCAAGTTATGGTCCTTGCAAGTTACAGGTCATCTGAGGTATCTGAAATTTTGTCTGTGAAAGTTACTTGTCTTCTAAGCAACTTTTACCCCTCAAGGAGATTTCAAATGAATTTCTGGTCAACATAAGAATTGTTCCTCATTGTCTTAGATTTCTAGAATGGTATGGTATGCCTTCATTTGATTTGTGGAACTCTACTTATGGTCTTGGCAAGAAAAGGGTATTTTGGTCATTTGAGAATTACAGGTCATTTCAAGCCTATGCCCAAAACTCATACAAGGAAGCTTCAAATGGAAAACTTCACAACATAAAACTTGCTCCAAATGACATTTTGAGTCTAGAAAAGTGACCATGAAAGTTTGGAAAAGCTCATAGCTCAAGGTTTCAAAATTGGTGAATTTAATGAATAAAAAATGACCTAAAATGGAGATTTTTCATAACTTGGCCAAATGAGGTGAAATTATAGGTCATTTTGATTGGAAAAAATGTTTTAAGAACATTGGCAAAAGTAGAATTTTGAGTTTGGTTCAAGAATTGAAAGATATGCTTGGTTACTTACAAAGGAAGTTACATAATCCAAATCCAAGGGAAAATGTGCATGGGAAGTTTCTCCAAGGTTCTAGGACTTTCCATGATCATCTATATATTGAATTGAATAGCTTCATGCCATGGTTGGTGATTCATTTTGTGCATGATACAAAGTTTCACTTCAATCTTCCAATTTGCAAAAGCATCTCAAACTTCATCAAATCTCCATCAATTTCCACATTTCTTGATTTGATTATCATTAACATCTTTCATAGATCAGAATTCACACAAGAACTTGGTTGAATTGAAGAGAACTCGTGCCATACAACTTCATCATCCAAGGTGCAAGAAAGTTTCAATTGCAAGATCCAAGAGGTTTGAGCCAGAATTTTTGCATACAGAACTCATAATCAAGTTCACTGATCAAGTTCATAGCATTGAAAGCATTGGATCAAGGGAATTTCACAACTGTTTTCACCATTTACACCAGGTTGGTTTCTCATTCGATTTGCTTGTTTTAGTTAGAATCATAGAGATTTGTTAGGTTAGATCTGTTAGGATTGGTTAGATGATTAATTTTGGTGAGTTTGAGGAAGTTTCATGAGGTTTGCCATAGGTGTACCAAAACTGTTAGGGTTTGTAACTCATAGTGTATTGCACTATAATCTTGAATGAATAGCTCAGGTTGATCAGCATAAGGTGTAGATCATGTTAGGATAGAATTTAGCAAGAATTCTCAAGTTTGATATCAAGTGAAAATGGTGGAACCGAGTCATTCTACTCATCGGGTTTGATTATTGGTTGAGCTTTAGAAAGAACTAATGGTATGGCTGTGTAGAGGGAAGAGAATGGAGTGTTTTTGGTCTTTGAATCGTGTGAATTCATGGAGAATTGAGGGAGAGCAGGATGGTTGAAGGTGCGTGCATGGAGGTGATTTCTGAAACCCTAGGGTTTCTAAGGTTGAAGACGAAGCGAGAGCCACACGATCATGCTTTTGACCTTGACTTGGTTCCTAATCTGACGGTCACGATTTAAATGAAATATGGAGGGAGAGACTCAGCCAGAACGCACCGTTTCATTTATTTTTCTGACTGGGCTTTGTTTCCCTTGCTAATGCCACCCCTGTTTTCCAAGCCCAATCCCAATTCAACTAGTTTTATTGCTACTTGCACCGTTTCCATCTTTTTTATTTTTTGTTGAGTTTTTCTGATTGCTGGGCCCAGACGCGCTTGCTATGCGCGCCCCCCAGTCTGGGCCCATCCTTTCATTTCAACTGACTTTACATGCTTTCTGCACCCTAATCCAATTAATTCCATTTTATTTTCTTTCAAAAATTTTAATTCTTTGAAAATTCATAAATAATTGAAAAATGCATGATTTTAATTGGTTGTTTTTGCATATTGTTCATAATTTTGTTAAGGAAAATATCATTCAAAAAAAATTCCAATTTCATTTTATTTTTATATTTTTAGCATATTTTTCTTTTAAATAGGATTAAATAATGTGTAGTTTAGTGCATGAATTTGGTGATTTTAGTTTGATTAAATGCTTTTATATTTTTGATCCATTCTTTTTAGGTTGATTAGTATAGAATGTTAGCTTGTATATAAAATTTAGTTCATATTTTTAGAATTTAATTTTAGGTGATTTGTTTAGGTGTGAATAACATGATCAAAACTAGGGTTTAGGAGATAACATAGGAGAATTAAATCATTTCCCTTAGGAGTTGTAGATTGAATCTTTGGGGTATGGGACTATAGGGATTATGGGTAGCTAATAGATCCCTTAGAAATTACTAGGTTTCCCCTATTCAGCTATTACTATCAGTATACTGCTTATATTTGTTTGACTGTGTGGTGTGCCCTCTTTAGGGTTATTTCATTTGTCTGTGTGGGGTATTGGGTTTGCTTGGGGATTGGGAGAGCTGAAGGCTTGTGATGATGAAGACCATTGGAGATCCCAGAGATTGAAGACCAACTTCCAGAGTTGATGAAGAGATCCTATGCTGGCAGCTGTTGGAGGCTATAGGGTTTAGGAGCTAGGCAGAGCTCTAGAGTAGAAAACTTGATTCACAAACATGGAAGGCCTTGTCTGCCTCCATTCTTTCTCTATGATTCAAAGTCTCTTTCAAATATCCACCTCCTTCCTTTGGAAGGATCAGTGAATGTATTTGAAAGATAGAACTTTTGAGGGAAAATTGTCTGTATAATGTTAGCAGTTGATGAGCCACCCTTGGTAGGCAGTTGATTGTTTAACATTTATTCTATCTTGTTGACTGATATTCCTCTTGGAGATCGAGACTTGAAGAAAATCCATTGCAGATGGAAGACTGATGATAAAGACCTTGCTTGAAGGCTATGGAGATGAAGACGGATGCTTGCTGAAGCTTGTAGCTGTTTGGTGATGACTTGAAGTCAGATGTTGATGCAGAGCTTCCGTGGCTGTTTATTCTTTTGTTGTTTATATTTTCTGATGTATTGATTGGTTTTCCCTGACTGTATTGTTTGTTGTTTAACCTGTAGGTTGAAAGTGAATTCTGTTCACTTTTGCCTGTTGTTTTCTAGGTTCGAGGTTGAGTGGGACTCCCTTGCCTCGCTTGTATTGTTGCATCCATGCATTTTACTACTTTATTGTATATTGCTATTATTTCTGTTTCTGTTTATCCCTTAGGATCTCTGTTTCTCTCTGTGCAAGAGAGGAGCATGATAGACATTAGGTCTTAACCCATGCATGATAACATTAGGTTAGTTTGATTCCCTTCGCAACCGTAGGTTAGAGTTCTGTCTCTTCTTTCTCAAAACAAACAGAAAAACACAATAAGATTTCAAACACAATAAAAGACACTTATTCCGTAAAAGAATGTGAACTCATCAAAACGTCATTTTTGTCCGCTTGGACTGGTAATCAGAAAACCCTTTTTCAGAAGGAATAAAAACAATCAAAACAGACTTGTGTCGTACGTGGCCCGAACTACGTTTGCTCTGATCTTTCATGCTGTATGAAAGTACGTAGGCATAGGATGCGATATCCTAGCGAGCAACCTTCCCCTCCTTTCCCGTAGGTAGGCGAACTACGTTGACTCTGATTTCTCGTTCCAGACGGGAATATGTAGGCATAAAGTGCGATACTTTGCCGAGTCATTTTATTTTCTTTTAACCCTTGACCTGTAGAGTAGATAGAATAACAATCCATACCCGAAAACAAGCGTGGATCCCGTCGAGTACGACGGACGTGAGGGGTGCTAATACCTTCCCCTTGCGTAACCGACTCCCGAACCCAGGTTTTGGTTGCGATGACCATACCTTTCCCGTCTTTGCGGTAGGTTTACTCTGAGCGTTTCCTTTCCCTCCTGTGGGATAAATAACGCACGGTGGCGACTCTTCTGTTCAGCCGACGCCGATTTTCGCAGTAGCGACACGTTGGTGGCGACATTGAGCGCGAGGTCGTGCGGAGTGTCGTCGCGGTGTGGGCTAGCCATGATCGTGGAGTATTGGTGAAACTTTGGTTTTCCGCTCGGAGTAACGTTGAAGTTTCTGTTCCCACAGACGGCGCCACTGATCTGACCTGATCAGAAGGGGATCACGGGCCGGCCACACTCTATTGGACTGCTGCATGCTCACTGGTGCTGAGGAGAAAAAAAGGGGGGTATACCTGCAAAACACTCCAATGCCAAAGTAAGGAATTGGGCAGAGCGAGAGCAAAGTATAGAAATTGGGCAAAAAGTGAATTACCTGACCCTCTTGAGGAAGAGGGTATTTATAGAGAGACCCCAGCGCTGGGCCAACGGTCATTTGAGATGGGCTGGATGACCAGGCCCAACCCTAATGACTGCTAGGGCTTACGTGGCGTAGTGAAGACCAGGACGTGGTCTTCGCCCTAGTCCAACTGCTCCTAGGTCTCCGGAAGGTGGATTTGACCGGCTCTTTCGGAGGTGGGCAGTTGGTTGATGAAGTGTCCCCGCGGAGGGGAGCACGTGGAGAACGTGCGCCGTGCATGTTGTCCTCCCCACGGAGGGGAGCTCGCGAGGTTGGGGAGGAACCAAGGTCTCGCTTCGATGCGCTGGGCTGTGTCCTGTTCGGCCAATAAGAGGGAACGAAGAGATGCTGTGGGACGCGTCGCCTCTGTCCGGTGGCGTGTTTTGCCCGTCCTACGGGACACGCGTGCCCGGCGTGGCCAATTCGCTTATTGGGCCGTGCGTGGTATTGGGCTGGGCCGAGGTCGGACCCAAACTAGAACAATTTCTTTTAGAACTTTAATTGTTTTTCTATTAGAACTTTATTTCGATTTTAAAATTGAATCCTTCTCCTCCTTTTATTATTGGATTTTTCTCACCACTTTTGTTTTGTAGGTCGATGACGAGACCTCCGTAAACCATTATAAATCAACTTGTTGATGGATGATGTAGGATCCGAGACAACTTTTTCTCTCTTTATTTTTTCTTCTTCTTCTGATTTTATTTTTGCTTTTCTGTTGTGCTGGTCGTGTGACATGATTTAATCGGAGAATGATTTTCAATATCATTTCTCTATCTTGTCTTTGACACGGATATCAACACGCTACCTCTTGGGGTTTGACTTCTTTTATAAGTCGAATTATGACGGTTCAGCGTCACATTGGTTCAGATTTGAAATATCATCATCAAGGATAAAAGATTATAGCTTAGAAAGGAGCTTGCACGCAAAAGTCAAGGGTCAACAAAACCACTCCGTTTGGTAACATTGTTTTTATTTCATCTCTTTCATCTCTTTTCTCTTATGCAACCTTCGAGTGTTGTGAGTTTTCGTTTAGATACGTGAGAAATGATAAGTGGGGGCCTCCTCTCACTTGTCTAGAGTGTTTAGTGTACACCCTTTGGGTGATATACGACACACTCACTCCTACGTTTAGGACTTCCCATGTGCGTCCCGTTTCGGACCTTTTCTCTCGCATCCTGGCGATTAAGACTTCCCTTTTTCTCTCGCATTCTGGCGATTGAGTTATTTTCTCTTGCCTATGTGAAATCGAGACTATTTTGCTGTAGTTAGCTGAACTACAACTGCTCTGATTTCTCGTACCAGACGAGAACATGTAGGCATAGGATGCGATATCCTAGCAAGCATATTAACAACTAATTTCTCTGTTCTCTCGCTGCCGTGCGATCGAGACTTTCCCGTTGACGACTAATTTTCCCTTTCTCTTGCCCTAATGCAATCGAGACCAGACCGTAGTTCTAGTTCCCGTAGGTTCCCATACCTTTAAACCTTGACATACTACTTCCGTTCTACCGCAAACAGGTAACGCCTGAGTCTCCAATGGTCGAGCAGCATACACCTAACTGCTAGAATGTGTACGCTAGTATCATCAACCCTTCTCTCACCCATGTGTGGTCGAGAACACCCTTGTTTACCTGTAGTTAGCCTCAACTACGTTTTGCTCTGATTTCTCGTGCCAGATGAGAATACGTAGGCACAAGACGCGACGTCTTGGAGAGCAATTTCCCCGTAGTTTCCCGAACCACGTTGACTCTGACTTTCCCATTGCACAAGGGAATACGTAGGCATAGAGTGTGATGCTCTATCGAGCCAGTTCTTTCCGTTTAGCTTTAGCATCCGTAGATAGATTGTTTTTCACCCATAAACTAGACAAACCAAGCGTGGACCCCGTCGAGTACGACGGACGTGAGGGGTGCTCATACCTTCCCCTTGCGTAACCGACTCCCGAATCCAGACATGGTTGCGATGACCTTGTCTTTCCCTTTTTCTTTAGGTTTTTGCGATCGTTTTCTTTCCCTCTCTTTGGGATAAATAACGAAAGTGGCGACTCTTCTATTTTTTCCGCCAGTGGTTTTTTGCAGTAGCGACAGCAGTCACTCACCTATTTTATTTTGTTGTTTGATCACACGACTTTGTTATTTACTGGGATTCTTCATTGTAATCCTTTTTTTTTGCTTTTTGCATTTTTCGTTCCCTAACTTTTGTAGATGGAGTCTTTTGAATTTGACTTTGGAGTCCAGCGGGATTCCCCAATTTTTCCTAAGTCTCTTTCATAGGTTTTGACTTAGCTCTTCTTTTTTCATTCATTATTTTTTTTTTATGAACGAGTCGTGTGACTCTAAGTTCTTTTGACCTTTTTGAAGGATTGTGACTGCCTCACTCTTTAAGTAGTTGAGGAATAGTCATTGTGTTTTTTTGACTTCTAGCCTTCTAATATGTTAAGGATAAAATAGATTCTCGACTGTTTATTCCTCCCTTTTGAGAGTCTGAGCTCTCGGTCCTTTTAACTAAAAAACTACCCTGCCCCAGGTTAAAAATTTGAGGGTTTTTATTTGAAAAGAAAACTCATACATCAAGGCTCAAAGGGTTAAAGAGGGGTTATCTTCCTTATATCTCCAGTGTTTAGGATTTGAAATAATGCCTTACATCATCAGCATTGTTTCATTCAAAAGCATACTGTTGCGGTGAAATTTGGATGTCAAGCTATTGATTAACTTGAATCTTAATTCATTTACAACCGGTCTTTGATTTATCCGAAGGAAAGGTTAAAGAAAGGAAAAACCTAAAAGGGAGAGATCTAAGGTTCGGGGGTTGGTTAAATTTAGGGAAGGTATTAGCACCCTAAACTTCCGTAGTACTCTACGGGAACCTTTTGTTTATTTTTTTTTATTTATTTCATTAATTATTTTGCTTTAGGGTATATACAAAGGATTAAGGGTTTAAAAGACCTAGGGGTTAATTCTAAGTTTACTCGGCAAGACATCGCATCTTGTGCCTACATATCTTTACGGGAATGGAATCAGAGTAACTGTAGTTCCCCTCAAAAAGGAGGTTAGAAACGTCTTGACTGTGGCCAAGGTTTATTCAGAGACTCCAATCTCTATGTTAAAAAAATGTTAATTAAGATTAAAATAGGGTTAAATTAGGGATTACACGGCGGAAAACCTTAAAACAGAGTACGGCGACTCTTTTGGCCTAACACTAGGATAAAAGCAATTTTGCCCACGGCGGGACACCTAGGCTAAACAGGGTTTGATCCATTAAAGGGGTAAGGCTATTGACTCGGCGGCCAAAAGGCTGGACCTAATCCTTCGGAAGGATAAAACTGTAAAAAAATGTGAAAATATGACAAATCATTATATGGAGGAATAATTAAGGTACAGAAATAAGAAAAGTAATAAAGGCAGAGGGTATAAAGAAACAAAGAAACATTTTTGAAAACATGAAGAATATGAAAATATGTAATGACACTTAGAATGAAGTGAGGGAGGAAAATAGTGTGGGGCTGTGGCCACCACAAGCACATCTCAACCTCGAGCATGCACATGAAATGCCAAAAGAAAGAAAAGTAATAAAAGGGTACATAAAATGACACGACAAACATCAAACATCAGGAGTTCCTTACGAAAAGGTTTTAATTTTTTAATATTTTAATTATAAAAAAAAAGCTTTATTTTTTTAATAAAAAATATTTAAGTTAGAATTATAAAAAAAATTAAGTTTAAATTATAAAAAAAAGTTTTTGGGGGAAAAGTCTTTTCAGTTTTTTTTTAGAACAAAAAAGGCTTTTCATCCCAAAAAAAGGCTTTTCAGTTTTTTTGGGAAAAGGCTTTTCAGTTTTTTTGGGAAAAGGCTTTTCAGTTTTTTTTGGAACAAAAAGGTTTTTTTTTCTTCGGAACAAAAAGGCTTTTCAGTTTTTAAAAAAAAAGTCTTACTAAAAAAAGATTTTAATAATAAATAAATAAAAATGGTTTTGATTTTAAAAAAGGTTTTGTTAAAAAAGGATTTTGATATTAAAATCTAGGGACCTAAACACACATAGAGATTAACATGGCAAAATATGCACATAAACATGAAAAAGCAAAAGGTTTAGTAATTTAACGGACCTAAACACATTAACATGGCAAAATATGCACATAAACATGAAAAGGCAAAAGGTTTAGTAATTTAACCTACGAAGCGGAGGTTTGCTTCGGTAAATGTGAAAATAGGTTTGAATAAGGGAACACTGGAGAGCTCCAATCCTTCTGACGAGTTGTGGGAACGACCGCCTTTCTTCTCTGGGGATCTCCTTTGTTTCTCCCTTTCTCTCTCCTCTTTTCTGAAGAAAACCTTCTGACCCCTCTTAGGTTTTTTTCATTCTCCTCCTCTCACACTCACAACTCCTTACACATGTCCTCTTGCCAATTGTGCCATTTTTACTTTTTAGAAAAAAAATGCATGCCATATGATATTTACCTGCAAAAAGTCAAACGACTACACAAATTTGTTAGTAATTGATTAAATGCAATAAAAATGCAATGAAATGCGATGACAAATCTTAGGGCAAAATTTGGGGTATTACAGTTGCCCCTATTTAAATAACTTCACCGGGTGATTTGAGCAACGGAGACTCGAGAAATCATGGTGGAGGGATTTAAATACAGATAACCAAAAATTTTGCCTTTAGACGCAGTGCTATGCAATGATATGGACAAAACAAAACGAACTATAATGCTAAATATAATATAAATCTGATATGATGCGTATGATGAAAATGACAAATGCACGGATACAGACGAAACAACGTCACAGGGGACGACCCATCAAGGAATTGCACTAGGGAAGAAGACATGTCATATCTGGAAGAACGTCGGATAGACACGACACAAAATTGTTGATAGGTGCCAAGTAAATTAGAAATTGTCCGCAAGATAAGACGCGGGTAAAACACGAGCTCAGGAGAAAAACGCAAATGGGGATAAAACACCCATGATGCCAAGTAAATAAATTTTGCCCACAAGGTAAGACGCGAGTAAAACACGACCTCAGGGAGAAAAAAAGAAGCAAATGGGGGTAAAACACCACGATGTTAGGTAAACCCAGGAATATCTGGTAAACGGGGAATAAAACACCCGGGATAAAAGGTACATGGGGGATAAAACACCCAAGGATAGAAGGTAAGTGGGGAGTAAAGCACCCAAGATAGACATGTAAATGGGGAGTAAAGCACCCAGGATAGAAATGTAAATGGGGAGTAAAGCACCCAAGATAAAAATGTAAATGGGGAGTAAAGCACCCAAGATAGAAATGTAAATGGGGAGTAAAGCACCCAAGATAGAAATGTAAATAGGGAGTAAAGCACCCAAGATAGAAAGTAAATGGGGAGTAAAGCACCCAAGATAGAAATGTAAATGGGGAGTAAAGCACCCAAGATAGAAATGTAAATGGGGAATAAAGCACCCAAGATATGCACATGTATAAGAATTATGCTATGAGATATGATCAAATGCAAATGCAGACATCGACGACAAGGCTCGACTCTTTCGGTGAGATGACAAAACTAGAGGACTGATTCCTCAACACGGAGATCACTGTCATTCTGTTAAACTGTATCAAGTTGATAGTCACTGTAGGAATGATGAATAACTGCTTGGGGATTATGCAAGTAAACTGCCCCAGGTCAAATGAATTGATAATTGCTTCAGCTGTCTGATTCGTGGAATCGACTGTTTTGTTGTATCCTCGGAGGGCTTGCCCCAGTCTGAGTCTTGAACAATTCTCTGGATAAACCAAATCTGAGAAGATATTTCCTTGAACAAATCTTGAACTGATTCTTTGACAGGATGTAAAAGGAACTTGCCCCTGATAAGATCACTTGACCAAGTTTCTCATTGTTTGAAAATTCCTTAGAGGAAAGCCAGTTTGCAAACAAAAATATTCATACAAACATGGTAATGCAAAGTTCATGCGATTTTTGAAAAAATTATTTTTGAAAGATGGAAAATACATGAGTCGTTAGTCAGAACAAGGCGGTTCAAGACACTCAAAGTTTAAAATAAAAGTGTACTGCCAAAATAAATGATTCACAAAGATCTTTAGGAGTCAGGTTACGCAACCTTGTTGTAGTATACTTTCAAAATAACCTTGCTTCAATTAGGTCTTTTGAGGGTTGTAATGTGGCCTGGTTCACGGTTTATGAAACAAAAGATAAAGGCTCAAAATTTATTTGTACCCACCCAATCTACGTGATGATCTTCAGTCCTATGCTCAGTTAACTCATACTATGCATTCAGGTTCCCATAAGTTAGGGATTTCATTGATCGTAGCAATGATGACTCAGAAGTCAAAGGGACCTATGAAAAGGCAGCCACTACTCCCCTATAACATTTGATTGTTTTGACATTGAGGATTTTCAAGATAAGGATTTAAAAATCTCTTTGTATTATCCCTAAATTTTGCCTGAACTGTTTATTTTAGAGTTTACAGTCAGCGAGATGCCCCAGTTTTGCCTAAGTCTCCTTCATAGGTTTTGACTTAGCGGGCTTCTTTTGATTTTTTTTATATTATTTTTTTGTGTGAAGGAAAGTGACTGTTTGATTTTAATGATTACGGTGAACCATCATCGACCTTTTGATTAGAAAACATCTTCGACACTTGTTTGACGTGTGCGAAGGAAAATTTGTTAATGAAAGGTGTATCGTATGAACACACAACCAAGTTAACTGAGAACTACCCATCCCAAGGTTAAAATTGTGGGTTTTTTGTAACGAAAGAAACTCCAACTTCTAGGCCCGAAGGGGGTGACGAGGGATTAACTTCCTTATTTCTCCAGTGTTTGGGAATTGAAACAATGCCTTACATCGTCAACAAGGTTTGATTGAAAGCATACTGACAACAATTATGGGTATAATGTTTTCATCATCCTCCCTCCAATCTTAGCATATCAAAATTTTGGACAAGAAGTAAGCATTTGAAAAATAAAGCATAAAGATGCAAATAAATGGACGGAAATGAATTGAATCAAAAGTCGCAATGCTTATTTCATTAATGAAAGTACAAACATAATTAAAAGCAAACAACTTAAACAAAATAAGGAAAGTGCAAACAACGAGAAACAAAAGGCCTAGTGACAAAACTTCATTTCTGATGTACTGGCAAGGGATTTTTCTGAACATCCGGATGACTGTCTGTAAAATCAAGTATTCCAGTTCTAACCAATTCACATACTCTAGCCTTCAATGCAAAACAATGCTCCAAGTCATGGCCTGGGGCACCCTCATGGGAAGCACAATGGAGATCAGCCCTAAATCCAGCCGGAGGATTAAGAGGAGGTGGTAAAGCCTTTGTAGTAATCAGTCCTTGCCGGACTAAGTCAGGATATAGCTCTGTGTAAGTCATGAGAATAGGATCAAAGTGACTCCTGTTCCGTTTCTGGTCTGATATCTGTGTCGAGGAATCATCTTGACGACTCAAAGGTACACTAGAAGACGATAGGACCAAGAAGGAGAAACTGGGGGATAAATGCAATGCAAAAATGTGATGCTAATGCCATGCAATGGTCTCAAGAATTTCAACGGTCGATTGCAAACATTCCCTTTTAGGAAAGCGAGAAAAGCTGTTAGACTTTAAAATGTAGGACTTCTTGAATTTGCAAAGGACTTTTGAATTCCTTGAAACTAGAAATGATATGATGCTTTATGGATGCAAAGCACAAACGCACATAAGCAAACAAAGGTCCTAATTTTAGAGGAACAATGAATGGAGTCAAGGTCTACCCTTCCCAAAGTGGTGTGTACTATAGGTTAATTGTACCTGCAGAACAAGAGTTCTAAAAAGTGCCCAAAGTCATCAGCCCATCTTTTGGATATTATCAACTTCTCGACTGACTCAAGGGTCGATAATATTCTCAAGAGAACCTCTTTTGAGTGTAGTATCGCGTAGCAACCATTGTAGGACTACTCCCACATAGTTCCCGCACTACATCCTATATAAGGCCAAGATGGTGTAAAGGTACTACGGTTCCCAGTATCATAGACTCCAATCGATAATGGTAAAAGTTTTCACGATTACACTCGATCAACCGAACCATTTTCGAAAGTGTCTCAACTGAGCGGTGATTCTCGATTTAGCTTAGTCGGGACTCACTCCCTATAAGCCTCGCCGAATATATCAGCCATCCTATCATAAGGTCGCTCAAGTCCGGGTGTAGGACTTATCTCACAACACAGTAACTCCAAGTAAGGTACCCCAATATATACATACAAGTGAGCAAAATATATAATAAAACAAATATATAAAGAAAAATAAACAAAATAGGGATAACCCTCAATAGTTAGGACTCCCCAATGAAGTCGCCATTTTCTGTTGCGGTGAAATTTGGATGTCAAGCTATTGATTAACTTGAATCTTAATTCATTTACAACAGGTCTTTGATTTATCCGAAGGAAAGGTTAAAGAAAGGAAAAACCTAAAAGGGAGAGATCTGAGGTTCGGGGGTTGGTTAAATTTAGGGAAGGTATTAGCACCCTAAACTTCCGTAGTACTCTACGGGAACCTTTTGTTTATTTTTTTTTTATTTATTTCATTAATTATTTTGCTTTAGGGTATATACAAAGGATTAAGGGTTTAAAAGACCTAGGGGTTAATTCTAAGTTTACTCGGCAAGACATCGCATCTTGTGCCTACATATCCTTACGGGAATGGAATCAGAGTAACTGTAGTTCCCCTCAAAAAGGAGGTTAGAAACGTCTTGACTGTGGCCAAGGTTTATTCAGAGACTCCAATCTCTATGTTAAAAAAATGTTAATTAAGATTAAAATAGGGTTAAATTAGGGATTCCACGACGGAAAACCTTAAAACAGAGTACGACGACTCTTTTGGCCTAACACTAGGATAAAAGCAATTTTGCCCACGGCGGGACACCTAGGCTAAACAGGGTTTGATCCATTAAAGGGGTAAGGCTATTGACTCGGCGACCAAAAGGCTGGACCTAATCCTTCGGAAGGATAAAACTGTAAAAAAATGTGAAAATATGACAAATCATTATATGGAGGAATAATTAAGGTACAGAAATAAGAAAAGTAATAAAGGCAGAGGGTATAAAGAAACAAAGAAACATTTTTGAAAACATGAAGAATATGAAAATATGTAATGACACTTAGAATGAAGTGAGGGAGGAAAATAGTGTGGGGCTGTGGTCACCACAAGCACATCTCAACCTCGAGCATGCACATGAAATGCCAAAAGAAAGAAAAGTAATAAAAGGGTACATAAAATGACACGACAAACATCAAACATCAGGAGTTCCTTACGAAAAGGTTTTAATTTTTTAATATTTTAATTATAAAAAAAAAGCTTTAATTTTTTAATAAAAAATATTTAAGTTAGAATTATAAAAAAAAATTAAGTTTAAATTATAAAAAAAAGTTTTTGGGGGAAAAGTCTTTTCAGTTTTTTTTAGAACAAAAAAGGCTTTTCATCCCAAAAAAAGGCTTTTCAGTTTTTTTGGGAAAAGACTTTTCAGTTTTTTTGGGAAAAGGCTTTTCAGTTTTTTTTGGGAAAAGGCTTTTCAGTTTTTTTGGGAAAAGGCTTTTCAGTTTTTTTTGGAACAAAAAGGTTTTTTTTTCTTCGGAACTAAAAGACTTTTCAGTTTTTTAAAAAAAAGTCTTACTAAAAAAAGATTTTAATAATAAATAAAAAAAAATGGTTTTGATTTTAAAAAAGGTTTTGTTAAAAAAGGATTTTGATATTAAAATCTAGGGACCTAAACACACATAGAGATTAACATGGCAAAATATGCACATAAACATGAAAAAACAAAAGGTTTAGTAATTTAACGGACCTAAACACATTAACATGGCAAAATATGCACATAAACATGAAAAGGCAAAAGGTTTAGTAATTTAACCTACGAAGCGGAGGTTTGCTTCGGTAAATGTGAAAATAGGTTTGAATAAGGGAACACTGGAGAGCTCCAATCCTTCTGACGAGTTGTGGGAACGACCGCCTTTCTTCTCTGGGGATCTCCTTTGTTTCTCCCTTTCTCTCTCCTCTTTTCTGAAGAAAACCTTCTGACCCCTCTTAGGTTTTTTTCATTCTCCTCCTCTCACACTCATAACTCCTTACACATATCCTCTTGCCAATTGTGCCATTTTTACTTTTTAGAAAAAAAATGCATGCCATATGATATTTACCTGCAAAAAGTCAAACGACTACACAAATTTGTTAGTAATTGATTAAATGCAATAAAAATGCAATGAAATGCGACGACAAATCTTAGGGCAAAATTTGGGGTATTACACATACGACAAAAGATTTGACGTTTTTGGTTCATCCTCCTCCTCCCAATTCTCGGTTGAGGCAAGAGATTGGGTACAGTTAGCATCATAGATTATGAAAAAAATATTTTATGAGTGAATACAAATGGATTTCTTCAAGACAAACATATTTATTGCATTAATCATTCAAAATAAACAAGTTCCTACATGCTAATTATGCTTTTATAATCAAAGAAACAAAATACATATAAGTAAACAAAATGAACTGCCTGACAAGCCTATCAATAGGAGTTTATTAGGTCTTTTTATTCAAGACCGACACAGTAGTAGTGGTTTCTTCTAGCGGAGTCTCATTGAAATGAGGAGTATAAATACGACCACTGTGTGTCATCTCGCTTGCCCCAACTATGTTTGCCACATCTTCATTAACAGTCTTTAATTCTTCCTTCGAAATAATCTTCCCAGATTATTTGTCAATCATGGTCACATCAGCTTGAGGATCACTGAAATGAAATAGACTAGGATTCTAAATAATTACTGGCTTCGGCTGATTCACTGTAGGAGTAATTGGCTTAGATATGTTGAAAACAGGCTTTGCAGAGCTTGATCTTGGCAAATGGAAAACCCTGAGAGGAGTCTTGATCTGAGCAACATCAAGAATAAGGCTTTCATAAGATATATCATCAATAGCATTAACAGCCCCATGATTTGGTAAAGGGTTATTCCTGACATTCGGCTGAGGATCATCAAAGGACATGATCTTCTTTTCCACTAACTCCCTGACAAGGTGCTTGAGAGCGTAACATCTTTCTAAATCATGGCCAGGCGCACTCTCATGAAATAAACAATGAGCGGCGGCATTGTAATTGGCAAGTAGAGGATTTGGAGGTGGACCCAAAGCTCTAGTGGTAATCATACCTTGTTGCACTAATGAAGGGTACAACTCAGTAAAAGTCATTGGAATCGGAGGACATTGCTTGTACTGTCTCCTGTTAGGACCATTCTGGCGAGGTGCCTGATTCTTAGGTTGTTGATAAGTAGGAGCGTTGGGCGCTTGTTGATAGTTGGCAAGAGCTTGTGCAGGTTGATAACCAGGAGGTTATTGATAGACCATAGGCTGATAGACAGGAGCCGGTTGCACAGGCTGATAAGTAGGAACTTGTTGATTGAAGGTAGGTGTAATAGCAGCTACATATGGTTGTTGAGCATATTGAATGGGATAACCTTGTTGTTGAACATAATTTTGCTGATGTTGCTAAGGTTGATGAGCAGCCATTTTACGGTAGTACATAATCAAGTGACTCTTAGGGCATGTAACTCTTTCATAATGGTTAAAACTGGGAGTCTTGAACTTCGGAGGAATAACCAGACCAGATACAAGACATATATCTCTGGCAGCAACACCAAAGATTTGATCACCTTTCATCATTTTCAGCCTTTTTGTCAATAATTTCCACATTCTCTCGGAGTTTTTCATGACGTTCATCTTCTTTCATGTCAAGAATATCATAAATCGGTTTATTGAAATAAGGTTGCACACGAGTATAAACAACAGCTGGGGCAAAAGTTGGAATCACTTGAGGAGCTTCAGAAACTAAAGGAACAGCTGGTTGAGCTGGTTGAGTAATAGACACTGCAGCCGGAGTCGGCACAAAACCAGGTGGAAGACCATAAAGAGGTACACTTGCAGTAGCAGCAGATGGTTGAGGATCTACAACAACATTGGTAATCTCAGAAACAACAGTGGGCTGAGTATCCATCCTTGCCCGAATAACCTGTAGCATCTCCATAATCTGCCCCACACTTCCCCGAAGATCTTCTAGTTCATTACTAACACGGTCAAGCTCTTTATTTTGTTCCGCCATCTTTTTCCGAGCTCGAGCTCCAGTATTATACTGATGCAGAGGACTCAGGGTGACAAAACTGGAAGGCGAGAGAACCAAGAATGAGAAACTAGAAGGAAAATGCAAATGCAAAAACAGGATGTAGATGCAATACAATGCCATGCAATGGTTTCAAGAATTTCAACGGTCAGTTGCAAATATTTCTAGGAAAGTTGAAAAAGTTTTAGATTTTGAAATTCAAGATTTTTTTGAATTTGCAAAGGACTGACAGTTGAATTCCTTGAAACCAGGAATGATGTGATGCTGGATGCAATGCAAAAACACACAAAAGAAAACAAAGGTCCTAGGTTAGAGGAACATGAGCAAGGAGACAAGGTCTACCCATCCAGAAAGGTATGTATTATGGGTTAATTGTACCTGCAGAACAAGGGTTCTAAAGAGGTGCCCAAAGTCACCAGTCCATCTTTCAGATATTATCAATTTCTCGACTACTCAGTGGTTAATAATATTCTCAAGAGAACCTCTTTTGAATGTAGTATCGCGTAGCAACTATTTTGGGAATACTCCCTCACAGTCCTTGCATTACGTCCTAGTAAGGCCAAAGTTGTGTTTAGGTAACTAAGGTCCCCAGTATCACAGGCTCCAATCAAAAATAGTGAATGTTTTCACGAATACTCATTCAACAGTACTAATTTTCAAGAGGGCCTCAACTGAGCGGTGATTCTCATGTTAGCTTGGTCGGGAATCATTCCCTATAAGCCTCGTCAAATATATCACCTTCCTATAATAATTGCACTCAAGTACGGGTGTAGGACTTATCTTACAACAATGATACCCCAAGCAAGGCACAACAAATACATACAAGCAAATAATATAGCAAAAAACAAGATAGGGATAACCCTCAAAAGATATTTTTCCCCAGTGATGTCTCCATTTTCTGTTGCGGTGAGAATAGGATATCAAATTATTGATTAATTTGAACCACATCTTGATTCACAATCGATCTTTGATTTATCCGAAGGAAAGTTTAAAGAAAGGAAAAACCTATTTTGCATTGTAAACACAATGCAGGGAGAGATCTAGGGTTCGGAGGTTGGTTAAGCTTAGGGAAGGTATTGGCATCCTAAACTTCTGTAGTACTCTACATGAACCTCTTGTTTTGATGCGCTATTTCTATATCTATCTTCTTAAGGGTAAGGCTAATGGTTAAAGGTAAAGGGAAGGACCTAAGGGGTTAGTCCTAAGTATACTCGCCAAGACTCGCATCTTGTGCCTACGTATCCGAGGTAGGGGATGAAATCAGAGTAATCATAGTTCCCCTCACAGAGGGAGGTGAAGAGGAACTTCTTGACTGTGGTCAAGGTTCCAAGGGGATGTAAACGTTCATAGGGAAGTGCTTACTTGGAGTATGGAGACTCTTATTTCTACGTTGTAAAGTTGAATTGAAAAGGGTGAGGTAAGTGTTCCACCGCGGGAACTTGCATCGAGTGAGGCGACTCCTAATCCTAAGGTTAGGATAAAATGGGTGGATGTCCACGGCGGAATGCCAAAGCATGAGTACGACGACTCAAAGTCTTAAGGTTTAGAAAAATGCAAGGGTGTGTCCACGGCGGGACGCCTAAGCAAGAGTACAGCGACTCGGGTCCTAAGGCTAGGATGGGGCAAAGGGTAAAGGCGTTGCCACGACGGTCAAATTGGGTAACCTTTCCTTCGTAGGGAATAAGCGGTAAAAGTAAAGCAGTGGATAATTAAAAATGTAAAATGATAAACAAGTGATGATAATATGCAAATATTATAGTGAGGATGAGTAGCAGTTGAATGGACAAGTTGAGAAAGGTTAGATATGGACTTAGGAGACACGATGGGTGAAATTGTTTTGATTTGGAAATCAGGAGGTTAATTGTTTATGATTAAGTGAAAAAAATTAGACAAAGTGTTAGAATTAATTAATTATGGCTTTTGGGTGAGATTTTATGTAATAAAAAAAAAGGTTAGAAAAATAGATTAGAAATAAGTTAAAGGTGCTAAACTAATTAATTTTTAAATTAAAAAGTTATTTATTTTTGTGGTTTTAATTTATTAAGAAAAAGAAATTGAAATAAAGAGCTAAGCATCTTTTTTTAATATTTTTAATTATTATAACAAAACTTAAATCTAAATCATATACTTTTTTTATATTTAAAAACGTTTTTAATTAATTAATAAAATATTTTTTTGGATTTTTAAAAATAGTTAGTTTGTTAGTTGTTAGATGTTAGTATTTTATTATTATTAAATAATTAATAATTACAAATGAAAATGAAAAAATAAAGGCAAAAAATAAAATAAAATAAAAAACAGATGGGTCGGGCCTGGGTGGTCAGGCCCTAGGACCCGACCCGAGCTAGATAAAAAGGAAAAAGGGAAACCCTAGTTCCTCAAAATCCCAAAAGGGCGCCGTTTCTGTTCTTCTCTCTGCCTTTCTCTAACTTCTCTTCCTTACTACGATTTTCACTTTTCTTTTCGCATGATGCTTCTTCTTGTTCTTTCGTGATGTTATCTCTTCTCTTCTTACTGTTTCCTGAAACAAAATGAATGAAAAAACAAAAATGGGTTATGTTTCCTCTTACCCAAATGCTGAACGGTGATGGTTTTGTGATTTCCGATCGTGGGTTTCGTTCAAGGTTTCGTTTGTGGACTTTTCTCTGGCCAATGATGAGCTTTCTGAGGTTGGAAAGTTTTCGTACTCGTGGGTTTGACGGTGGCCGGATTTTGAAAACGGTTGGATTTTTCTGATATTCGCTCGTGGTTGACGGATGTGATTTAGCAAATGATGATTATTCCGAGGCTGGAGGGTTTCGGTGACCGCGGATGAGGGTTTTTGTATGATTCTTTTACTATGATTTTTTCGATCCCCCGTTGTGATGATATTTATGAGGCTTTGTGGGTTTTGGACGGTTTTCGGTGATGATTTTCTTAGATGAAGTTTTTCCATCCGTTTGCTGTTCTTTTCATCCCCTTCTTTTATAGCTCAAATTTTCTTAAAACAAAAATGAAGGTGTTAAGATCTTTCCTTTTTCGTTGTAACATGTCTCAACATGTTTATGATTCTTCCATTTCCGTTTTGGCCATGATGATGGTGTTGATGTTTGCTGTCTATTTTCATTTCTGGATTTTTTGGTTAATGGTGCTGTCTAATTTTTTATGATGATGAAGATGTTGCCATTTCAGATTCAGATTGCCTTTGATGAGGGTGAAAGCATTCCATTTTCGAAATCCCTCTTTTTATTATTTTTCGATGTTGTTGGATTTGCTATTTTTGAAATTTATCCGTTGATGCTGTTTGATGATGATATTTAGATTTTGCCTTGTTGGATTTATCTGATCTAGATTTTTGGATATTTCCTTAAGGATTGTTTAGACGAAGTCATTTTTAAAAAAAAATCTCTTTTTCTCTCTCTCGGACGGAACGAATATTGTCGGATTTAGGCCTGAGACTGTGGGAAGTAAAACAGGGGGTTTGGTAGCATTTCATTGTTGCCCCTCTCGGACCCGATGATGAAGTTGTTCTGAGGGTCCAAAAATAGAAATAACAAAAAAATTCTTTCTGATTAAAAAATAACTTCCATCTGACAATTTGTTAATCTTGCAGGTTTTGACGATTCGAGAAGCTTGAAGGATTCGGAAGCTTGAAGACATATATTAGGACTTTTAGAACTTTTTAGGACTTGTAAAGAATTCCAGAGAATGTAGCCTTCTAAATTGTAATGGAATTTGGACTTGAACAATGTATGCAAATTCAATATTTAATAAGATATGAACTTCATTTTCTCTTGAATTTAGTTGCGAACCGACGTCCTAGCATGAACAACTTTGAATTTCACAGTCCGAATTTGAACCATCTGACACTTGCGATTATTTAACCAACTGATATCCAATACAAATTTGATGCAAACATTCCATCTTCATACCGCAATCCTCTGAACCCAATATCATTAAACTGTACACCGTGAATCCCTGATTATATTAACTTCCAAATTTTGGCAATCGAGTCGCAAATCCTCACGTCGAGGCTCAAGACGGTGTTAATGAAAAATCTGTACGCGTTTAATATCTTAATATCCTTGTAGGTTCAACCTGACTAGATGGACTAATGAGGAGGCTACTTTCGAATCACCTGCATAACGCACAACTAAGCAAACCAGTTAGCGGTTAGTAAAAAATGAAATACTGAACGAAATGAAATGAAAAATGATCAGTGATCTAAGGGTAAAATTTGGGGTATGACACCAGAAAATGAAAAGAAATACCTACTACCGAGGTCTTCTAGAAATCTACTGTCGAGACTTGCCAAAAAAAGAGATATCTTTGATTAAATTGTTCAAAAAGGAAAGATGACCTACTACTAATCTTGGTAGCCTAAGAAAATGTATCTTTCCAAAATGATACGGTATATTATCTACTATCAAACATATGATAGCCTAAGCAAAGGTAATAACCAAAATAAACCTTCCCACGCTTCAAGGCTTGTGCCATGAACGAGTCTCAGTTTCTTGAAATAAACCTCCCCAACATTTTAAGGTTTGTGAGCCATGAACGGGTCTCAGTTTCTTCCTGGAATGAAGAATACTCAAGAGCATCTTCACAGGGAATTGGAATATCACTGGAGATAAAAGGCTTAAGCGGTTAATCCATAATGTACTGGAGATTGTAAAACTTCACCGAGGATCTTCAGAAGAGATGTAGGCCTGTTGGTTTACAAATACGTCTTCTCAAATAAAGAGAGATTAATTGTAATAAACTCCACCAAACTTCTTGGGAGAGATGCCATTTGATGGAATTAGACTTGTGTAAAAGACTCACTGGGGAATACATTCCTGAGAAGTATCTTTGTTGTAGTTGTAAAAATGTATGAAACCTTTGTAGTGAAAATTCTCAAATAAAGAGAAACATTTGTAAAGTCTTCGACAAACTTCTCTGACGGATTCCCGAAGAGATGCCAATTGATGAGTTAATAATCTTCATAAACCCACTGGGAATGGAAAATCTGTCTTAAGAAGACTGCCATTTGTCATCTTTGATAGAAAACCTGATTGAACAAGTTGCTCAAATAAAGAGGTCACTTGTAGTCTAGGTATAAATTGCTAGGAAGATCTTGTGACATTGCTAGAGAAGTATTTTATCTTTGATGAAGATTCTTCCCGCGGAGTCCAAGTGCAAAATAAATGCATGCTTAATCCATGTTCAAAAAGTCAGAGATATCCAAAAATCGTGATTGTCAGGGACCGAAGTTCAATTCAGGAAATATCTGAAGAGAAACTGTCAAGCAAGACTTGACCATTGAGGTATGAACTCAAATGGGATTGTATTAAAACAACCGTCTTCCATGAGGATCGAACTCAGTGGGGAAATTAGAAATATTGTGCTTTTTCTGCCTAGGGCCGACAACTCTACTTGGAAGAAAAAGACACACCCATTCACTTGGGGATAAACACGACCAAAGTGACAAAACAAACAAACACAAAGAAAAGGAAAATGCACATGGCATGCTATCTATCTATATGTCATGCGTATGCTTATGCTGACAAAATAAACGAAATGAAGCAACCGGAGATGAAATAAACATCTCGAAACGAACATATGACCAATCTTTAAAGATAGAAGCATCACTGGGGATAGGTGGAGGACTAAGTATGGGATCACAATTCTGCTTCATGGCTTCAAAGCTTCTCTGGGGAACAGAAAACATTCCACTTGGGGATACAACATCTTGATAAGTCTTGGTTATCCTGTTGAAAATATGAATAAAGATCTACTTGGAGCGGATTAGACTCATAGTTGGAGGAACTTCATGGATAAAATAAATATCCACTTCACTAGAGAGATTCATACTGGAGTTGTAGACGGAGATACCCGAACTGAGGTTTTACAGGGGATAAAATAAATATCCACTTCAAAGGGGAAACCTGGGTTAACAAAGTAGTTGAATATGTTGGAGTCGAAACTTCAATGGGGATGAAATAAACATCCGTTTCCCTGAGGAAGAACAACATTGTAAAAAGATCCATTGAGGGGTAAAATAACATCCACTTTATTGGGAAGGTGAAGTTTGAGAGGATTCACTGAGGATTACAATATCATCCACTTCATTGGGAAAGTGAAGTTAAGCAAATCACTAGGAACCTCAAGTCACCAACTGGAGAATTCTTGCATCGAAAAGCTTCATCTGAGAAATGTCATGCCCACCTGAAGAAAAATTTACCGGGGACATGAGGAATGTTGTGCGACCAAAATAATTTTGCATTGATGAACCACATGGTAGCCGCCATTCTGAACAAAATAATGCCCCAGAGTACAAGCTTTATGAGAAGAATCATCCTCAAGAGGATTTTACATACAACATGGCGCCCCATTGTTTTCAAACTCTTAGAGAGATTCGTCGAATCTCGACGTAGCTGGCCCGGATCGATGGTACTATGACTGAGTCTTTGAAAATAGCTCTTTAGGTGAAGTCAAACTTGTACAGAAAAAACCACTTGCAAACAACTTGCCCCAGGTCCACAGAGTCTTCAAATTCAAAGGATCGAACTCCTTCGACGTCTTCATGTAATCTTTTTTGAGATATCAAGCAAAGTTAGTAGGCCAGAAATGTTAATTCTGAAATTGTTAATGCAACATACATGTTTGTCTTGAAGTTTTGAAAAGAGATATCACAATAACTTGTGACAAAACCACTAGTTGAGATATGAACTAATATTTATAAGGCAAATACCAGATTTGAGCATAGCTCATAGGAGTCAGGAAACATTATCTTATCGAGTATGCTTTCTATTGCACCCTAAAATTTGCCCAACCTTATTCACTTGGTTTATGTTTCAATATCATTAGCATTTGCATATAGAGTCATGTACATAGGTTACTCATCTGCATAGCATAAGCATATCAAGTCATTCAACAGGGAACCAATCATTATTCTCATCTCTAGAGGCCTATCAAGAGGTTATTATTCAAATTCAATCTCATTCAAGTCATCAGAAAGAATTGGGAAGCTATCAAGTCAATGGATCAAGCAGTTCATTTATCTCCTAACTGAGGGTATCTGGGGATCAATAAGGAAAGTATGAGCTGTGAATTGAAGGCATGGGGAGTATCTAGACATCTTGGAGGACTTAGAAAGTCATTTGGAGAAGGAGACAAGTCATTGGTATGATCACAAGAATTACAGTTGAAGACAGTCAACTAGGGTTTCATCTGGGTCAACCCTGGGTCAACTCTAGGTCAAATGACTGATTGAAAGGCATTAAGGGCTATTGAAGAGATGTGGGGTTCATCATTTGACATGAAGAATAAGGATATGGTGATATGTTAATAAGAAATCAAGAGAAATCAAGGAGAAGAGGAGTTTCTAAATTAGGGTTTCTGTGTAAAATCCCCTAGTTTAGGTCAAATTTCCAAGCAAGATAAGTCAAAATACAAGCTTCAAATGGATCCTTGGCCAACATGAAACTTGTAGAGGATCTCAAGACCTTTAATTTGGGTGGTGGAAGACATCAAGGAGATTTATATAACTCAAGTTATGGTCCTTGCAAGTTACAAGTCATCTGAGGTATCTGAAATTTTGTCTGTGAAAGTGACTTGGCTTCCAAGCAATTTTTACCCCTCAAGGAGATTTCAAATGAATTTCTGGTCAACATAAGAGTTGTTACTCATTGTCTTAGATTTCTATAATGGTATATTATGCCTTCATATGATTTGTGGAACTCTACTTATGGTCTTGGCAAGCAAAGGGTATTTTGGTCATCTGAGAATTACAGGTCATTTCAACCTATGCCCAAAACTCATACAAGGAAGCTTCAAATGGAAAACTTTACAACATAAAACTTGTTCCAAATGACATTTTGAGTCTATAAAAGTGACCATGAGAGATTGGAAAGATTCATAGCACAAGGTTTCAAAATTGTTGGATTTAATGAATAAAAATGGACTTAAAAATGAGTTTTTTCATATTTTGGCCAAATGAAGCAAAATTATAGGTCATTTTGAATGGAAAGATCATTTTAAAGACATTGGCTAAAGTAGAATTTTGAGCTTAGTTCACATTTTGGGAGTTATTCATGGTTACTTATAATGGAAGATACATAAACCAAATCCAAAGGAAAGAATGCAAGGGAAGCTTCTCCAAGTTTCTAGGAGGTTCTAAGGATATGTATATACTGATATGAGATGGTTCATGCCATGGTTGGTGATCTCACTTGTCCAAAACACAAGTTTCATACCAATTTTCCATCTTTGCAAAATCAATCCAAACACTTCCAAATCCCCATCAATCTTCACATTTTCTGATTGAATCTTCATCATCATCATCATCCAAGCATCATAATTCACATCAAGATTGGTGAAATTGGAGGAAGACTCGAGCTGTGCAAGTTCATCATTCAAGAAGCATAAACTTTGGAATTGAGAGATTCAAAGCTTTGGAGTCATATTTGTTGCATACAGAAGTAATCATCAAGTTCATTGATCAGTTTGCACTCACTTCAAGCCTTGGATCAAGAGGATTTGGTACCTGTTTTCATCAATTGCACCAGGTATGTTTCCTGCTCGAATGGCATGTTTTAGTTAGAGTTATTAGGTTTTGATAGTGTAGAATTGCTAAGATAGGATAGATGACTTAATTTGGTGAGTTTGGAGAGCTTTCATGAAGTTTGGTTATGGAGTGCAAAATCTGTTGGATTGATATCTCATGATTCAGTGCATGAAAATTTTGGTTTATTGGCTTGTGATAATCAGCATAAGTTGTAGAGTATGTAGGGACAAGAATTATGGAGAATTGAGAGGTTTGATCACAGGTGAAAATGGTGGCTTATGACTGTTATTCCTATCGAGTTGGTTGATGGAGTGAGTTTTAGGAGAAGTTATTATCATGGCTGTGTAGATGGAAGTTTATAGAGCAACTTTGCTCTTGGAGTCGTTTGAATCCATGGAGGTATAAGGGAGAACAGAGGGGTGTAAGATTCGTGCATGGTTAGGGTTTTCAGAACCTAGGGTTTGGCTGGAGGTTGAAGACGAAGCCATGGCCACACGATCAGGGTTTTGACCTTGACTAGGAGTCTGATCCAATGGCTCTGATTTAAAAAGAAAACGGAGGGAAGTCCTAGGAGTGAAACGATGCGTTTCACTTAAGTTTCTGAGTGGGATCAAACTTTCATTGCTAATAACACCCTCCCAAGCGCAGGCCCAATAATATTCAACTGGGAATATTGCTATCTGCACCGTTTTGAGTTTTTTTGTTTTTTGTTTAAATTCTGAAACGTGATGGGCCCAGTAATTTTTATATTCACACCCCCTGCTCTGTGGCCCACCTGGAAAAATAACTGAGCGCGTTGGCTATTCAGACCCCCCTTTCCTTTTATTTCCTATTTTGTTATTTTTAATTTCTTTAATATTTTCTCATCCTTTAAAAAATCATAATAAATCATAAACTTCATATTTTTCAATGATTCTTTTTGCATTAATTTCTTCAAGATGTCTAGAAAATTATAAAAAATAAAAATTGCATTTTATTTTTTATTTGATATTTTTCCCATATTTTCCAAATAAATGCCTATTTTAGATGTTTCATTTCATACATGAATTTGTTAATTTTGGTTCTAATAGTTGCTTTAATATTTTTGTCCATTCTTTTTAGGTTGATTACTAGACATTGTTAGCTTGTGCATGCAATTTAGTTCATATTTTTAGGAATTAATTTTAGGTGTTTAGTTTAGGTGTGAACAACATGAACAGAATTAGGGTTTAAGTGACAACTTAGGAGAATTAATTCATTTCCCTTAGGACTTAGAGATAGAATGTTTTAGCTATGGGACTATAGGGATTATGGGTAGTTATTAGATCCCTTAGAAATCACTAGGATTCCCCTACTGCTATTAGTATATTACTGTCTATATTTGATTGATTGGTGTGGTGTGCCCTCTGGGGATTATTATTTGTCTGTGTGGGTATTGGGATTGTCTGGGGATTGGGGGAGCTGAAGACTTGTGATGATGAAGTCATTGGAGATCCAGAGACTGAAGACCAACTTCCAGAGATTGGAGAGGAGATTCTTGCTAGCAGCTGTTGAGGAGACTAGGGTTTAGGAGCTAGGCAGAGCTCTAGATTAGAAAGCTTGTTTCTCAAACATGGAATGCCTTGTCTGCATCCATCCTTTCCCTATGATTCAAAGTCTCTTTCAAATATCCACCTCCTTCCTTTGGAAGGATCAGTGAATGTATTTGAAAGATAGAACTTTTGAGGGGAAACTTTCTGTTTAATGTTAACAGTTAATGAACCACCCTTGGTAGGTAATTGACTGTCTGACATTCCTTCCCTTCATCTTGTTGATTGATATTCCTCCTGGGAGTCTGAGACTTGAAGAAAAGCCATTGTAGACTGAAGATTGATGATCAAGACCTTGCTTGCAGGCTGTGGAGATGGAGATTGATGCTTGTAGCTGATTGGAGATTACTTGAAGTCAGATGTTGATTCAGAGCTGCTGTGGCTGTTTATTTTTGTTGTATTTCATTTCTGATGTATTGATTGTTTTTCCTGACTGTATTGTTTGCTGTTAACCTGTTGGGTTGAAAGTGAATACTGTTCACTTTTGCCTATTGTTTTCTAGGTTCGAGGTTGAGTGGAACTCCCTTGCCTCGCTTGTATTACTGCATTCATGCATTTTACTTCTTTACTGTATATATCTGCTATTGTTTCTGTTTCCGTCTATTCCCTTAGGATCTCTGTTTCTCTCTGTGCAGGAGAGGAGCATGATAGACACTAGGTCTTAACCCATGCATGATAACATTAGGTTAGTCTGATTCCCTTTGCAACCGTAGGTTAGTGTTCTGTCTCTTCTTCCTCAAAACAAACAGAAAAATACAATAAGATTTCAAACACAATAAAAGACACTTCTTCCGTAAAAGAATGTGAACTCATCAAGGCGTCATTTTTGTCCGCTTGGACTGCTGATCAGAAACCCTTTTTCAGAAGGAATAAAAACAATCAAGACAGACTGGTGTCGTACGTGGCCCGAACTACGTTTGCTCTGATCTTCCATGCCGTGTGGAAGTACGTAGGCACAGGATGTGACATCCTAGCGAGCAACCTTCCCCTCCTTTCCAGTAGGTAGGCGAACTACGTTGACTCTGATTTCTCGTTCCAGACGGGAATACGTAGGCATTAAGTGCGATACTTTGCCGAGTCATTTTCATTTCATTTTATTTTCTTTTTAACCCTTAACCCTTAGAGTAGATAGAATAACAGTCCATACCCGAAAACAAGCGTGGATCCCGTCGAGTACGACGGACGTGAGGGGTGCTAATACCTTCCCCTTGCGTAACCGACTCCCGAATCCAGGTTTTGGTTGCGACGAACATACCTTTCCCGTGTTGTGCGAGGTTTACTCTGAGCGTTTCCTTTCCCTCCCGTGGGATAAATAACGCACGGTGGCGACTCTTCTGTTCAGTCGGCGCCGATTTTCGCAGTAGCGACACTTTCGAACTAAACTTTACCTCCATTAGGAATTTTGAGGATTGTGTCATGGTCTAGTTTACGATTTGTAAAACAAAGGAATGAGGGTCAAAGTTTAGTTGTACCCACCCATTTTTGAATGATGTTCACTCTCTTTTTGCAGTTTAGGCGTTCAGTCAAGCTGACTGAAAACTGTTTCGCCCCAGATTTAAAGATGAATCTTGAAGAGGGTTAAAGAGGATTTAACTTCCTTATATTTTTGGTGTTTTTTAGGAGGTTTGAAACAATTCCTTACATCATCAGTAGGGTTTTGTTCAAAAGCATACAACAAGAGATCCTACGTTTTACTTCATCATCCTCCTTCCAACTATTCATCAGAATGAGAAAAAATTGGGTAAATTTGGCATTATAAATTATGAAAAAAATTTTACGAGTGAATACGAATGGACTTCTTCAAGACAAACACTTTATTGCCCTAATGTTCAAAATAACAAGTTCTTACATGCCAATTATGCTTTTAATCGAAGGAATAAAAAGTACATATAAGCAAACGAAACAAATTGTCTGATGAGCCCTTATAAAGATCATCATAATGGTGTTCTATTCAAGATCGGGCTTCCTACTTCGAAGGTTAGAGTTTCATCATTAATCATTTCTTGAACTTTATCTCGGAAAAATTTACACTCTTCAATTGAATTCCCCACTGTTCCATCATGAAGCTCACAGCTGGTGTTCGAGTTGAACCAAGGTGGGTGAGCCTTCATGACTCTAGTCCTTCTGGGCGTCATCACCGAGTTTCTAGAAAAATAACACCATAATTGACGGTAAGTCATCGGGATGGGATCAAACTGGTGAGTTTCTTCTTTCGGAATACTCAGAGGTATCTTCTGATTCTGAAACCTTCCTCGAACCCGTCGACTCTGATGTTGATCTGGAGAAGTTAAACTTCGTTTATGAGGTAGTCGTTGCTTGTGCTGAATAGGCGCTGCGTACCGATGTTGAGATATTGGAGCTGGATCTGGAAGGATTTGAGAGGAATCCCAAATTGCATTAACATCAACACTTCCTTCCTCTAGGGAATCACTAACTGAATCTTTTGCATTAGCTTGGCTATTCGAGTCACCTTGGGGTTATGCAGGTAACTAGACCTTCAGACTACCGGTTTGTGCCTTGATCAGAGATCCTGGGTATTTATGGAGAGTTCTGAGGTCTGTCAGAGACCAGTTGGAGGGTTCTAAGGTCTGTCAGAGACCAGTTGGAGATGTGATTTGAGGTCTGCCAGAGACCAGTTAGAGTTATAGTTTGAGGTCTGTCAGAGACCGTTGTTGGAGCTTTGTTTTAGGTCTGTCTGAGACCAGGGTTTGAGGACTTCTAGAGAGTCTATCCGAGACTTCTTGATATGGTTCAGGCTATTCAGCTACGGCAGTTGGTCCCTGTTGCATGTTACTTGCATTGCATTGTTTGCATACCCATTATCATTGCATCCCATTAACGTGTGTCTGTGCTGCAGGTGCATTTGCATATCCTCCGATTCTAGTGCCCAGACTTCTGAGTATTGATTATGGCTGGTTTGAGGAAAACAGTTGCGTATAAGCTGCCTTCACCTGATATTACTCCTTTGCTTGGTCTGATATCTCTTGCTGATGAGGAGGTTAGGATAAGCTTCAGAATGAGTCATGGGAGATTACTGAGATTAGTCTGCAAGCCCACTGCTGATGAGATGAACGGGCTGTACACCTTGATGCAGTTCTATGACCCCGCATTGAGATGTTTCACGTTTGCTGACTTCATTCTAGGGCCCACCATTGAGGAGTATGTGGAGTTTACTGAGTTACCCGTGCAGAACAAGGTTCCCTTTATTCACTCTGCTGCTGAGCCCAGGCTGGAGGACTTAGCCAAAGCCTTGCATATGGACGCTGCAGAACTGTTACTGACTTCTTGGCTTGGGGTTTCAGGTTTCTCTCTTGACTTCTTGGTGGGCAAAGCTCAGGAGTATGCCAAGAGCGGATGTTGGGTGGTTTTCAACGCTATTTTGGCCCTATGCATTTACGGGATTGTGCTATTCCCTAACTTGCCCAATTTCGTGGACGTGGACGCTTTCCATCTATTTGCTGCCGGCAATCCAGTGCCAACGTTGATCGGGGACTTCTACCACTCATTGCACTACAAGAACGAAAACAGAAGGGGAAAGGTTGTGTACTGCTGTGCTCCTTTGTTGAATATGTGGTTCAAGAGTCATCTTCCCATGAAGGGATCTTTTGTAGAGAGTGCAACCACAGCTAGCTGGTCAGAGCGCCTGATGAGGCTATCTTCTAAAGACGTTGAATGGTTTGATAGAGATCTGCTGGGATCCGAGCTTATCTTCAGTTGTTCTGGGTACCCTAATGTGCCGCTGATTGGAAGAAAAGGGTGTATCAACTACAACCCGTCGCTGTTGGTCCGTCAGTTCGGATATGCGCTGAAGAACCCACCGAAGGAGGAAGAAGTACAGGAATCTCTGTACTTCACCGGAGATTTGAAGGGGGAGTTGTTAGCCAAGTTGCAGCATGCCTGGACGCGTATTAACCGAAGGGGGAAGCCGTTGTTAGGAAAGAATGACTGTCAGGCCTACGCACCTTACAGGGTTTGGATCCAGGAGAGAGCAAGTCGATTGCGGATGCCATTTCCAGATGCACCAGTCCTTGTTCCCATTCCAGTAACAGAACCAACTACTATCTCTAGGGAGGCCTACGAGCAAGTCGTGAAAGGAAAAGAAGCCTTGATGAAGATCAACGAAGGATTAGAGTAGGAGCTAGCCCAGATACGCAGCGAGAAAAACAAGGTCGTGCATGCTTTCCAACAGCAGATCGAGCTAATGAATAGGTTAGGGGCTGAGTTGATTGAGGAAAAGAAGAAGCGCGAACGTCTGAGGCAAGAGTTCAGAAGTTCCCATGACATGCTTGAATCCAAGAAGAAAGCGCTTGACATCGCTCACCGAGAGATCTCTTCTTACAATAAGACCTGGAATGCCACGCTCACCAACAATAAGAAGAGGGAAGATAAGTTGAAGCAGCAAATTTCCGACCTCGAAGAGCAGTTCAAGTCCAGCATCAAGAAGTGTGAAGAAGAAGTGATGACCCGGTATAGTCTCCAGAACGCTCTGAACAAGGCCATCAAAGGCAGAGATGAAGCTGTGTCTCAGAAGCGTAAACTAGAGGATCGCTTCGGAGAGGGGGCATGGGAAGAAACTGCTGAAGACGCGCGGCGTGTTCTTAAGAAAAGAAACCAACTTGTTGAAGGGCTGCTGGATCGACCAAGCCATCCGGAGACCAAGAAGCTGCTAGAAGAGTACCAGACTTATGGGAGAATTTGATCATTTCATGTAGTGACTTGTATGCTTTATTTGCATAAGTGCTGACCATCACCAGGATTGTTGGCTGAGGTCATGCCTTTTGTTGTACTCTCAGTGACATTGTATTCTTGGCTTATTGGTTTCTCAGCAATATATGAGGCTTTCTGTGATTCAGCGCCGATCTTTATAGTGTTAGCACTGTCACTGCACCGACACCTTCACACTAGAATCGGGGAACGAATTTCCCTAATGCACAGACACACATTGCATTACATTCATATTCATATTGCATTATAGGTAATCTTTGGATGGTGTCTTATTTTCTGCTTTGTACCAGGTACTTTTCAGGATTGCAGATCAGCACCCGCACCGCTATTCTACTCGCACCAACTGTCGAAGAATCATGGATCAAATGCAGAACGAGATGCAAGATGTGCGCGAGAAGCTAGCTCTCTTTATGCAGACCATGGAGGCTATTGCAAAAGGTCAGGAGAATTTGCAAGCCATGGTCCAACCTCTGTTGGCCCGAAATGCTGGTCACAGTAACGAGGATCATCAGTCTGCACGGGTCGATACTGTTCATGGAGATGGCACTCCCACGCCAGTGGCTCCACCTGTAGTCAATATACCTGCTGCTAATGTCAACAACGCTACCGCTGCTGGAAACGGTAACGTCGGAGTTGGGAACGAGACGGCTGTCCATAACGTTGGGCTTGGTGATGTCAACTTGGGTGATAATATGGGAGGCAACGGCTTTGTCAATACTGGATTCGGGTTCAATGATCAGGGATTCGATAACGCTGGGAAATATGGTTTCAATGCTCAAGGCTTTGGGCAAGATGGTTATGGTGTGGCCAATCAGGGTTACGGAGGTTTCGGAAATGGAAACGGCGCTGGGTTAATGGCCTTTGGGCCTGCTGGAGGTGTTCAGGGATACGGCAACAGAGGCCGAGGTCCGGGGATGAATCAGATTAGAGTTGGTCGCAATAATGGATATGATGGATATGGAGCTGGGAATGGTATGTGGCAAGAAGATCAGCAGGAGGACGCTTTCTCCGGCGGAGGTTTCGAAGGGCCGATGGATGACTCCCAGAAGATCAGAATGCTAGAAGAGAAGATGAGGGGGGTCCTGAACCAAAGTGTTGTGGGCTTGGACATGGCAACAATGGGTTTGGTACTTGGCTTGAGGGTGCCCATCAAATTCAAAGCTCCTACGTTTGATAAGTATAAAGGGGACACCTGTCCGAAAGTGCATGTGCGGGCTTATTACAGAAAGATGTCTGCGTACTCAACTGACGAGAGAATGCTAATGCATTTCTTTCAGGATAGTCTGTCGGGCCCTTCCTTAGAATGGTACATGGGGTTGGAGCCAACTAATATCAAGACATGGAAACAGCTAGCAGAGGCATTTGTAGCTCACTACAAGTATAACAGCGACTTGGCGCCCAATCGGGTCCAATTGACAGGGTTGTCGCAGAAGAAGGGTGAGAGCTTTAAAGAGTACGCGCAAAGGTGGCGCGATATGGCTGCCAGGGTCCGTCCTCCTTTAGAAGACAAGGAAATGAATGACATGTTCGTCGGCACACTCACAGGCTTGTTTCATGACATGTTGTTTCATACATCTCTGGCCAATTTCTCCGACTTAATTCTGATGGGAGAAAAGATTGAACGTAACATTAAACAGGGAAAGTTCCAAGTCGAGGAATCAACTGCATCTGGCAGTAATAGGAAGGCTTTTGGTGGGCGCCGTCAGGGCGAGGCAAGCGCAGTATTTGGAGGCCGAGGCCGAGGCCGAGGCAGAGGTCGGAACCAATATCATCAGCCGCAGCAGGTGGCGAGTGTTACTATCCCGTATCAGCAACAACCACTTCAGCAACAACAACTGTTTCAGCAGCAGCCAATGCAACAACAGCAGCAGCAGCAGCCGCCACAGCAGGGTGCGCAGCAGGCTCAGCGAAGATTCCAGGGTGGTAAACCAAGAAGAGTGTTTGAGAAGCCTCCCTCAACCTATGCAGATTTGTTGCAGACACTGTTGGGTCTAAATTTGGTAGAGAAGAGAACTCTGGCACCGATAACGGGAAATCCTCCGTATGGTTATGATGCAAGCAGGCACTATGAGTTTCATTCTGGGGCTCCGGGCCACGATATAGAAGGTTGCCATGCCTTTAAGCATGTTGTGCAGGACCTTTTGGACAACAGGACTATCAATTTCGGAACGGCAGGTCCGAATATAGTGCAGAAACCCATGCCTAATCATGGGGCAAACGCCATCCTGACGGAGGAAGGGTTGAATCTGATTATGAATGTCGACGATTTAAAGACGCCGCTGAGCGAGATAAAAAGCAGATTGCTGCAAGGGGGTGTTTATCCAGGGTGTGACGAGTATTGCTTAGAATGCTGGACCCTAGATGGGGGGTGTAATGATCTGAGGAAAGGCATTCAGGCTTTAATTGATGAAGGCACATTGCAGTTTGACAGAGCAGCAATTGAAGAGCCTGCAGGGGCAGTAGCAGATGATCAGAGTGATGTGGCCACTGTAACGATTCCTCGAAAGACAATCACTATTGCAGCACCGGTCCAGCGACCACCGATCACCATAACTAAGGCTGGACCGATCCCGTACGAGAACACGAAAGCAGTCCCATGGTCATATGGGTTGGAGGTGTATTGTGACGGGATAAAGATTGATGTTAATAAGCAGCCAGCCGAGACTGTGGACAACGTTGTCGGTTCAGGAGGTATGACAAGGAGTGGTAGGATCTTTATATCACCTGAAGTGAAGGCCGAAAGACTAGCGAAAGGAAAAGGGAAGATGGTTGAGAATGTCCCAGTGCAAGCAAGCGATAAAGAAGCGGCATCGAAAGATGTAGAGGAGTTCATGCGCTTAATTCGAAAAAGTGATTATAAGATTGTGGAGCATCTGCAACAAACTCCGTCCAAAATATCTATCTTGTCATTGCTCTTGTATTCGGAAGCTCACAGAAATGCTTTGCTGAAAGTCCTGGATACTTCCTTCGTACCCCAAGACGTCTCCGTGAATCAGCTGGAAGGAGTGTTGGCACATGTGAATGCAGGCCACAGCTTAGGCTTTACTGACTTCGATTTGACCCCGAAAGGGAGAGATCATAATATGGCACTGCACATATCTGTTGAGTGTAGAGGATCGGTAATGTCGCATGTATTGGTCGACACTGGATCGTCTCTGAATGTGATGCCCAAGAAAGCGATGATGAAGCTGGATGTCAGAGGAATCTTGTGCACACCCAGCGACTTGGTAGTTAGAGCATTTGATGGCACGCGAAGAACAGTCTTTGGATCGATAACATTGCCCCTGCAAGTAGGGCCGGAGGTGTTTGCAACTGAGTTTTATATCATGGATATACAGCCTGCGTATAGCTGCCTGCTCGGAAGGCCTTGGATTCATGGGGCTGGGGCAGTCACGTCTACCCTGCATCAGAAGTTGAAATATATGGTCGGAGACAGCGTAGTCACCGTATGCGGAGAAGAAGACATCCTGGTCAGCCATCTGTCGTCATTTAAATATGTGGAGGTCGACGGAGAGATCCACGAAACACCCTGCCAGGCATTTGAAGGGTTGCGTATCAAGGACAAAGGTCCCGGGCCGAGCAAAGAGTCGGAGATAGCTGTCTCGTCGTATAAAGAAGCTCAAGCTCTAGTGGAGGCAGGGGAAGCAAAGGGCTGGGGAAAAGTGTTGGATATTCCTGTAAAGATGGACCGATTCGGGCTGGGATACCAACCGTCGTCGTCAACACCTGCTGTGGGGCCACCCCGTTTCAGAGGGCCAATAACCATCTCTGCCAGCGGAGTATGTCATGAAACCATCAATGCTGCTTCGGAGTCCGACGAAGGAGACAACAATTGTGATATGGATGCCTGGATTCAGCCAAGCACGCCAGGACAAGGCCTGTGCAACTGGTCTATTCAGGAGCTTGTTCCTGTGATGCTTAAACAGTAATGCTTTGCTTTATTAATTGTTGAATAATCTGATGTCTTGCCCGGGGCATCGGGATTTGGTTAGGGCTGTGTTGTTATGAACATTGTGTGTTAATCATTAAATAAATGGCGTTTTTTCATGTGCAAATACTGTAATCTTTGTCTTTCTTGTTTTATATTTTTCAATAAAATGGCAACGTGGTTATTCGCTTTATATGCATTTTGAAGCACTTAACCATTCCTTTTGCAGGATAACATTTTCAGATGACATCCTTGAACCACCTATGACTCGTCCCGACTTTGAGCATCCGGTATTCCAGGCCGAAGAAGAGGTTGTCGAAGATAGTGACGTTCCTGAAGAACTGTCTTGGTTGGTGAAGCAAGAGGAGAGAGCCATTCTGCCTCACGACGAGGTCATCGAAATTATCAACCTGGGGTCGGAAGGGGTTGAGAAGAATATTCGTATCGGAGCCGCGCTGCAGAGCGATATCAAGCGAAGACTGGTGGAAATGCTCAGAGAGTATAGTGATGTATTCGCTTGGTCATATGAAGATATGCCAGGGCTCGATACAGATATGGTTGTGCACCGTCTGCCACTGAAAAAAGAATGCCCGCCGGTCAAACAAAAGCTTCGCAGAACTCGACCAGATATGGCAGTGAAGATCAAAGAGGAAGTTCAAAAGCAGTGGGACGCTGGTTTCCTGGCTGTGACAAAGTATCTGTCATGGGTTGCTAACATCGTACCAGTGCCAAAGAAAGATGGCAAGGTTCGAATGTGCGTGGATTATAGGGATTTGAATAAAGCAAGCCCAAAAGACGATTTTCCGCTTCCTCATATTGACGTGCTAGTTGATAATATTGCTCAATACTCCGTGTTCTCCTTCATGGATGGTTTTTCAGGCTATAATCAGATTAAAATGGCGCCAGAGGACATGGAGAAGACCACTTTCATAACGCCTTGGGGAACATTTTGCTACAAAGTGATGCCCTTTGGCTTGAAAAATGTTGGGGCAACATATCAGCGTGCGATGACGACTCTTTTTCATGATATGATGCATAAAGAGATCGAAGTTTATGTTGACAATATGATTGCCAAATCCCAGACGGAGGAAGAGCATCTGGTGAATCTGCTGAAGTTATTTAAAAGGCTTAGGAAGTTCAGGCTGAGGCTGAACCCTAACAAATGCACCTTCGGGGTGAGATCGGGTAAGCTGCTGAGGTTTATCGTAAGTAAAAGAGGAATAGAGGTCGATCCTGCTAAAATAAAAGCGATTCAAGAAATGTCGACGCCTAAAACAGAGAAAGAGGTGCGTGGGTTTTTAGGGAGGTTGAACTACATCGCTCGGTTCATATCTCACCTAACTGCTACGTGTGAACCATTATTCAAGCTGTTGAAGAAAGATCAAGCTGTAACGTGGAACGAAAATTGTCAAAAGGCGTTCGATAAAATAAAGCAGTATTTGCAGGAGCCTCCTATTTTGATACCCCCAGTGGCAGGGAGACCCTTGATTATGTATTCGACAGTTCTGGAGGGAAGCATGGGTTGTGTTCTCGGTCAGCACGACGAGACAGGAAGAAAAGAGCATGCGATCTACTACTTGAGCAAGAAGTTTACAGATTGTGAATCTCGATACTCAATGCTGGAGAAAACTTGTTGCGCGCTAGCCTGGGCCGCCAAGCGTTTGAGGCAATACATGCTGAATCATACAACCATGCTCATCTCGAAGATGGATCCTATCAAATATGTATTCGAAAAGCAGGCGTTGTCAGGGAGAATTGCCCGTTGGCAGATGGTCTTGACTGAATATGACATCCAATATGTCTCGCAAAAGGCTATAAAGGGGAGTGTGCTGTCTGAGTATCTGGCGGAGCAGCCTATTGAAGATTACCAATCAATGAGGTTTGATTTTCCTGACGAGGATATCATGCACCTAAAGATGAAAGATTGTGAAGAGCCGCTGCCAGACGAAGGGCCAGAGTTGGGTTCCAAATGGAAGATGATATTTGACGGAGCTGTGAATGCTTACGGTAGCGGAATAGGGGCAATCATCACTACGCCACACGCGTCGCACATCCCGTTTACTGCCCGATTGACCTTCGCCGTTACCAATAATGAAGCCGAATACGAAGCTTGTATCATGGGGCTTGAAGAAGCCATTGATTTGCGAATCAAAAATCTAGACGTATACGGAGACTCAGCTCTGGTGGTGAATCATATAAAAGGGGAATGGGAGACGCGTCAGCCCAACCTGATACATCACATGAACTATGCAAGGAGATTGTTGCCTTTCTTCGACAAGGTTGAATTGCATCATGTACCGCGGGCAGAGAATCAAATGGCTGACGCTCTCGCCACGTTGTCTTCCATGTACAAAGTCAACTTCTGGAACGAGGCTCCCCGAATCATTATCTCTCGGCTTGACAGACCAGCTTTCGTGTTTGCTATTGATGAAGCATCTGACGATAAACCATGGGATTTTGATATCCTTAATTTCTTGAAGAATAAAGAGTATCCGGTTGGGGCATCCAGTCAGGATCAGAAGACTCTCAGGAGATTAGCGGGTAATTTCTATTTGAATCCGGATGGCGTCTTATACAGAAGGAACCACGACCTGGTGCTGTTGCGTTGCGTAGACGAGAAAGAGGCGAAGCTGCTCATGGAAGAAATACATGAAGGTACCTTTGGTACGCATGCCGGTGGGCATGCTATGACAAGAAAGCTGCTGCGGGCAGGTTATTTTTGGCTGACTATGGAAACTGATTGTTTCAAGTTCGCGAGGAAATGCCACAAGTGCCAAATCTATGCTGATAAGATCCATGTGCCTCCGAGTCCTCTGAATGTGATGTCATCGCCATGGCCATTCTCGATGTGGGGAATCGATATGATTGGAAAGATCGAGCCGACAGCTTCTAACGGGCACAGGTTCATCCTAGTAGCAATCGATTATTTCACCAAGTGGGTGGAGGCGGCGTCTTACGCAAATGTAACTTAGCAAGTGGTGGCCAGATTCATCAAGAGAGATATCATTTGCCGATATGGGATCCCCGAGCGGATAATCACGGACAACGGTTCAAACCTGAATAACAAAATGATGAAGGAGCTCTGTCAGAATTTCAAGATCAAACATCACAACTCCTCCCCTTACCGACCCAAGATGAATGGCGCTGTCGAAGCGGCCAATAAGAATATCAAGAAGATCATTCAGAAAATGGTGGTGACCTATAAAGATTGGCATGAGATGCTACCTTTCGCTTTGCACGGTTATCGTACGACGGTACGCACATCAACCGGGGCAACCCCGTTCTCGTTAGTATATGGAATGGAAGCGGTGCTACCATTGGAAGTGGAGATCCCTTCTCCGAGGGTATTGCGAGACGTTCAGCTGGACGAAGCAGAATGGGTGAAAGACAGGTTGAACCAATTGAGTTTGATGGATGAGAAGAGGCTAGCTTCTCTAGCATACGGTCGTTTGTACCAGAGCCGAATGAAGAAAGCATATGATAAGAAGATACATCCGCGAAGCTTTCAGACGGGTGACCTAGTGCTGAAAAGGATTCTCCCGCCGCAGGCAGATCACAGGGGCAAGTGGACCCCCAACTACGAAGGGCCATACGTTGTCAGGAAAGTATTTTCAGGAGGAGCATTGTTGTTGTCCACCATGGACGGCGAAGATTTCACGTCACCTGTGAATTCGGACGTAGTTAAAAAATACTTTGCTTAAAATCGACCCGCTGGACAAAAAAAGAGAGTCCAGGCAAAAAGGGGGCATCCTGGCGAACCAAAAACAGAATGAAAGGTTCGGGCAAAAGTTAAGGATAAAGTTAAAAAATGTGCACCCGCGAAGTTGAAAACCTACACTGGGCGGCTTCGGCAAAAAAGGGTATCCCGGTGAACTAAAAACCCGTAAAGGGCGGTTCACGCAAAAGTTAGGGATTTGAAAAGCAAATGACTGCGGTCCGAATTTGACATTGCAATGAGCATCAGTGCGGGAGAATACTTGAAGGGTCGATTATCAGATACAACCGCTTCGGAAGTATGGATACTGGGAAAGCATTAGAGTCGGATGAGTCATAGGAGGATCAGTTCGTGGTGTTCGTCTGCATCCCGTTGCCGACATGTGTACAAAATTTAATTTGTCAAAGTATTTATGCTTATTGTGCATACTTGTATATTTGTTTTGCGTAGCTTCCTCTTTTCAGGAGTTACATCTCGTGTACAAAACTCCGCCCATTCAGGGGCCCAATCAATAAAATATGTTATTCAGTACTTGATGCTGGTTCTTTACTGTTTTGTGCATGATAAAACGCCTAAGTTTATTGGACCTAGCATGTGTATAACATCACTGGCCCTTGCCAACAATTGCTAAAGCGTTGAATTAACTGGAAAATAATGTCACTAACTTGAATTGATTTGGTTGCATAGGCTTGTCTTGTCTTGTTTGTGTTGTTGCAGGTTTCATAGCCGTACGAGGAAGATGATCAAAAGATTGCAATAACGAAAGAATCGACCCCCACGCAGGTCATGCATGCCCTTACCGGAGGAAGAATAGAATTCCCCAGCTAGTCGTAGCTTATTTCTAAGGACATCCTCCAGCAAAACCATCTATCCTCAGCAGAATTGACAATTCCCAGATCGAAGACGGAATTCAGACAGTGTGGTGTCCCCCAGAAGGATTCCTTATCTCAAGCGGAGTGGGCTAGCCTCAGAAGATTAATATCGGCGAGCAGTATTCAGGCAGTTTACCTTCCCCCGCAGGGTCATTTCCTCTCCCCCAGCAGAGTTCTTTTTCCAACCAGTGTCTTCATTCCTCCCAGTGGAATTCAAAGATTAAGACTCTCCCCGGCAGAGTTGGTTGGGCGCCCTGGCATTTATTTTTTCGGAATACCGTGTGATATCCGTTCACTCTCCAGCAGAAGTTCAATCATACCAGGCGCATCTGCTATTCTCTAGTAGAGTTATATTCCCCAACAGGGCGTTACTTCAACAAGGTGTTTGGTTTAAGTTCCCTGTGTCCCAGCTGAGTCGACTTCCCTCTCCCAGCATTTATTTTGCTGGGATAGTTCTGTAGCATCTGGCTATCCCCAGTGGAGTTGACATTATCTTCAGCATTTATTTTGCTGAAGCGGTTTCTATACCCAGCAGTTTAAGTCCGCATTTGCATTGGCATATAGTGTCATATTTGCATCCATCAAATAAAAGCGTAGCGTTTCCATGTCAAATGGAGCATTGCATCATTGTCGAACGCATGCATTTTGAAACATAAACTAGGTTGGCTGACCTTTTGTTTCAAGTATTGTTTCTCTTACAGGTAGAGAGATCCCTTGCTCAGGTGAATCAATAAAATATTCAGGATCTCGACGTGAGACATTCGACGAAGTGTCAGCTTCGGCGCTACTCCCCACAGAGTCAGCAGGATAAGTTTCTCTTTGTCCCCAAGCAGAGTTACTTATTTCCCGCCAGGGTTTCTTGTTGGAGTTTCTCTAGTCCGACCAGCGGATTGTTTCCTTCAAAGTTGTTGTTACGTCAGCATTAACAGGTTTCATGAACCAGAGTTCAGAGGCCACCGCCAGTTATCAGAACAGGCATCCAGTGGTTTGGTTTCCAAATATCCCCAGTAGAGTCAGCCTCAAAGCTGCTGTAACGTCAGTGCTAAGAAGTCTGTGGGTTGGGATCAACGAAGAAATGAGTCCTGACGTGGACATTCTTATTGACGGGATTTCTTTGTGCTAGAGAAGTGGGGGTCCTAACATGGACAGATTCGAGTTCTCGGTATTGTTTGAGTGTGGAGTCATAACGTTGGCAAGGTTGATTACTCTTCGTGTTGGAGTCCTGACATGGACCATTTATTTCCAGCAGATAGCTTTATTCGTAATGATGAAATGTGTGTCCTGACGTGGACAAGTTTGTAGTTCTTCGCGATGGCAAGATACGGGAGTCCTGACGTGGACAAATTTATCTTTCTTCGTGTTGGTGGCAAAGTATGTGTCCTGACGTGGACGGGGTTTATTTCCCCAGCAAGTCAAAGACGCGCAAGTCATGACATGGACAAGTTTATTTCTTCAGCAGGTTGAGATATGGGTCCTAACGTGGACAAGTTTTATTTTCTCAGTAAGTCAAGAGGCGAGTCCTGACGTGGACAAATCAAGACGAAACGAGAGTCCTGACGTGGACGGGTCTATTCCTTACGTGGAAAGAGAAGTTGTTTCCTTACGTGGAAAAATTTAGTCCTGACGTGGACAGATCAAGTTATTCCTTACGTGGAAAGTTTGTATTTCTAACGTGGAAAGATAGTTGTATTCCTAACATGGAAAGAAGGTTGTTTCCTTACGTGGAAAGATGAGTGTATTCCTTACATGGAAAGCTTAGAGCCCTTACGTGGACAGATCAAGACTTTGGTTTCCTTACGTGGAAGGAAGACGAATTCCTAACGTGGAAAGATGGGAGTCCTTACGGGGACAAATCAGAAAGAGTTTCCTTACGTGGAAAGATAGCATTCCTGACGTGGAAAGATGGAGTCCTTACATGGACAAATCAAAAAGACGAGTTTATTCCTTACGTGGAAAGGTTGAGTCCTTACGCGGACATATCAAGATTGATTCCTTACGTGGAGAGATTGATTCCTTACGTGGAAAAGATTATTCCTGACGCGGAAAGTGTAGTCCTGACGCGGACAGATCCAGACGAAGTCTTAGCCCTAACGAGGACGGTGTTATTCCTTACATGGACGGTGTTATTCCTTATGAGGACGGTGTTATTCCTAATGTGGAAGAGTTTATTCCTAACGTGGACGATTTATTTCTGACGAGAAGGCAAACGAGCCATCCCCAGCAAAGTTGTTGAAGTTTTCCGAATTGACGAAGCAGGCGTCCTGACGTGGACAATGTTCTATCTCTTCGATGATAGAATCTTTTTCAGAATGACGGAAATAATCCCCAGCACGGTCGCTACGAGATCAGTGGGTTGTCGTAACAGTCAGATTCAGCTGATGAATGTCGTTCCTCAAGTAGTGGTGCAGTTTATTTCTGCGGTTGGCAAATTTCTGGTTTCACTAGTATTCAACCGTCTCGTACCGCGAATGTTTGAAGGCTTCGGGCTCTTCACCCAATCGGGTCCAAGTCGCTTGAATAGGGGCAGCTGTTGCACCCTAAAATTTGCCCAACCTTATTCACTTGGTTTATGTTTCAATATCATTAGCATTTGCATATAGAGTCATGTACATAGGTTACTCATCTGCATAGCATAAGCATAACAAGTCATTCAACAGGGAACCAATCATTATTCTCATCACTAGAGGCCTATCAAGAGGTTATTATTCAAATTCAATCTCATTCAAGTCATCAGAAAGAATTGGGAAGCTATCAAGTCAATGGATCAAGCAGTTCATCTATCTCCTAACTGAGGGTATCTGGGGATCAATAAGGAAAGTATGAGCTGTGAATTGAAGGCATGGGGAGTATCTAGACATCTTGGAGGACTTAGAAAGTCATTTGGAGAAGGAGACAAGTCATTGGTATGATCACAAGAATTACAGTTGAAGACAGTCAACTAGGGTTTCATCTGGGTCAACCCTGGGTCAACTCTAGGTCAAATAACTGATTGAAAGGCATTAAGGGCTATTGAAGAGATGTGGGGTTCATCATTTGACATGAAGAATAAGGATATGGTGATATGTTAATAAGAAATCAAGAGAAATCAAGGAGAAGAGGAGTTTCTAAATTAGGGTTTCTGTGTAAAATCCCCTAGTTTAGGTCAAATTTCCAAGCAAGATAAGTCAAAATACAAGCTTCAAATGGATCCTTGGCCAACATGAAACTTGTAGAGGATCTAAAGACCTTTAATTTAGGTGGTGGAAGACATCAAGGAGATTTATAGAACTCAAGTTATGGTCCTTGCAAGTTACAGGTCATCTGAGGTATCTGAAATTTTGTCTGTGAAAATGACTTGGCTTCCAAGCAATTTTTACCCCTCAAGGAGATTTCAAATGAATTTCTGGTAAACATAAGAGTTGTTCCTCATTGTCTTAGCTTTCTATAATGGTATAGTATGACTTCATATGATTTGTGGAACTCTACTTATGGTCTTGGCAAGCAAAGGGTATTTTGGTCATCTGAGAATTACAGGTCATTTCAACCTATGCCCAAAACTCATACAAGGAAGCTTCAAATGGAAAACTTTACCACATCAAACTTGTTCCAAATGACATTTTGAGTCTAGAAAAGTGACCATGAGAGATTGGAAAGATTCATAGCACAAGGTTTCAAAATTGTTGGATTTAATGAATAAAAATGGACTTAAAAATAAGTTTTTTCATATTTTGGCCAAATGAAGCAAAATTATAGGTCATTTTGAATGGAAAGATCATTTTAAAGACATTGGCTAAAGTAGAATTTTGAGCTTAGTTCACATTTTGGGAGTTATTCATGGTTACTTGTAATGGAAGATACATAAACCAAATCCAAAGGAAAGAATGCAAGGGAAGCTTCTCCAAGTTTCTAGGAGGTTCTAAGGATATGTATATACTGATATGAGATGGTTCATGCCATGGTTGGTGATCTCATTTGTCCAAAACACAAGTTTCATACCAATTTTCCATCTTTGCAAAATCAATCCAAACACTTCCAAATCCCCATCAATCTTCACATTTTCTGATTGAATCTTCATCATCATCATCCAAGCATCATAATTCACATCAAGATTGGTGAAATTGGAGGAAGACTCGAGTTGTGCGAGTTCATCATTCAAGAAGCATAAACTTTGGAATTGAGAGATTCAAAGCTTTGGAGTCATATTTGTTGCATACAGAAGTAATCATCAAGTTCATTGATCAGTTTGCACTCACTTCAAGCCTTGGATCAAGAGGATTTGGTACCTGTTTTCATCAATTGCACCAGGTATGTTTCCTGCTCAAATGGCATGTTTTAGTTAGAGTTATTAGGTTTTGATAGTGTAGAATTGCTAAGATAGGATAGATGACTTAATTTGGTGAGTTTGGAGAGCTTTCATGAAGTTTGGTTATGGAGTGCAAAATCTGTTGGATTGATATCTCATGATTCAGTGCATGAAAATCTTGGTTTATTGGCTTGTGATAATCAGCATAAGTTGTAGAGTATGTAGGGACAAGAATTATGGAGAATTGAGAGGTTTGATCACAGGTGAAAATGGTGGCTTATGACTGTTATTCCTATCGAGTTGGTTGATGGAGTGAGTTTTAGGAGAAGTTATTATCATGGCTGTGTAGATGGAAGTTTATAGAGCAACTTTGCTCTTGGAGTCGTGTGAATCCATGGAGGTATAAGGGAGAACAGAGGGGTGTAAGATTCGTGCATGGTTAGGGTTTTCAGAACCTAGGGTTTGGCTGGAGGTTGAAGACGAAGCCATGGCCACACGATCAGGGTTTTGACCTTGACTAGGAGTCTGATCCAATGGCTCTGATTTAAAAAGAAAACGGAGGGAAGTCCTAGGAGTGAAACGATGCGTTTCACTTAAGTTTCTGAGTGGGCTCAAACTTTCATTGCTAATAACACCCTCCCAAGCGCAGGCCCAATAATATTCAACTGGGAATATTGCTATCTGCACCGTTTTGAGTTTTTTTGTTTTTTGTTTAAATTCTGAAACGTGATGGGCCCAGTAATTTTTATATTCACACCCCCTGCTCTGTGGCCCACCTGGAAAAATAACTGAGCGCGTTGGCTATTCAGACCCCCCTTTCCTTTTATTTCCTATTTTGTTATTTTTAATTTCTTTAATATTTTCTCATCCTTTAAAAAATCATAATAAATCATAAACTTCATATTTTTCAATGATTCTTTTTGCATTAATTTCTTCAAGATGTCTAGAAAATTATAAAAAATAAAAATTGCATTTTATTTTTTATTTGATATTTTTCCCATATTTTCCAAATAAATGCCTATTTTAGATGTTTCATTTCATACATGAATTTGTTAATTTTGGTTCTAATAGTTGCTCTAATATTTTTGTCCATTCTTTTTAGGTTGATTACTAGACATTGTTAGCTTGTGCATGCAATTTAGTTCATATTTTTAGGAATTAATTTTAGGTGTTTAGTTTAGGTGTGAACAACATGAACAGAATTAGGGTTTAAGTGACAACTTAGGAGAATTAATTCATTTCCCTTAGGACTTAGAGATAGAATGTTTTAGCTATGGGACTATAGGGATTATGGGTAGTTATTAGATCCCTTAGAAATCACTAGGATTCCCCTACTGCTATTAGTATATTACTGTCTATATTTGATTGATTGGTGTGGTGTGCCCTCTGGGGATTATTATTTGTCTGTGTGGGTATTGGGATTGTCTGGGGATTGGGGGAGCTGAAGACTTGTGATGATGAAGTCATTGGAGATCCAGAGACTGAAGACCAACTTCCAGAGATTGGAGAGGAGATTCTTGCTAGCAGCTGTTGAGGATACTAGGGTTTAGGAGCTAGGCAGAGCTCTAGATTAGAAAGCTTGTTTCTCAAACATGGAATGCCTTGTCTGCATCCATCCTTTCCCTATGATTCAAAGTCTCTTTCAAATATCCACCTCCTTCCTTTGGAAGGATCAGTGAATGTATTTGAAAGATAGAACTTTTGAGGGGAAACTTTCTGTTTAATGTTAACAGTTAATGAACCACCCTTGGTAGGTAATTGACTGTCTGACATTCCTTCCCTTCATCTTGTTGATTGATATTCCTCCTGGGAGTCTGAGACTTGAAGAAAAGCCATTGTAGACTGAAGATTGATGATCAAGACCTTGCTTGCAGGCTGTGGAGATGGAGATTGATGCTTGTAGCTGATTGGAGATTACTTGAAGTCAGATGTTGATTCAGAGCTGCTGTGGCTGTTTATTTTTGTTGTATTTCATTTCTGATGTATTGATTGTTTTTCCTGACTGTATTGTTTGCTGTTAACCTGTTGGGTTGAAAGTGAATACTGTTCACTTTTGCCTATTGTTTTCTAGGTTCGAGGTTGAGTGGAACTCCCTTGCCTCGCTTGTATTGCTGCATTCATGCATTTTACTTCTTTACTGTATATATCTGCTATTGTTTCTGTTTCCGTCTATTCCCTTAGGATCTCTGTTTCTCTCTGTGCAGGAGAGGAGCATGATAGACACTAGGTCTTAACCCATGCATGATAACATTAGGTTAGTCTGATTCCCTTTGCAACCGTAGGTTAGTGTTCTGTCTCTTCTTCCTCAAAACAAACAGAAAAATACAATAAGATTTCAAACACAATAAAAGACACTTCTTCCGTAAAAGAATGTGAACTCATCAAGGCGTCATTTTTGTCCGCTTGGACTGCTGATCAGAAACCCTTTTTCAGAAGGAATAAAAACAATCAAGACAGACTGGTGTCGTACGTGGCCCGAACTACGTTTGCTCTGATCTTCCATGCCGTGTGGAAGTACGTAGGCACAGGATGTGACATCCTAGCGAGCAACCTTCCCCTCCTTTCCAGTAGGTAGGCGAACTACGTTGACTCTGATTTCTCGTTCCAGACGGGAATACGTAGGCATTAAGTGCGATACTTTGCCGAGTCATTTTCATTTCATTTTATTTTCTTTTTAACCCTTAACCCTTAGAGTAGATAGAATAACAATCCATACCCAAAAACAAGCGTGGATCCCGTCGAGTACGACGGACGTGAGGGGTGCTAATACCTTCCCCTTGCGTAACCGACTCCCGAATCCAGGTTTTGGTTGCGACGACCATACCTTTCCCGTGTTGTGCGAGGTTTACTCTGAGCGTTTCCTTTCCCTCCCGTGGGATAAATAACGCACGGTGGCGACTCTTCTGTTCAGCCGGCGCCGATTTTCGCAGTAGCGACACTTTCGAACTAAACTTTACCTCCATTAGGAATTTTGAGGATTGTGTCATGGTCTAGTTTACGATTTGTAAAACAAAGGAATGAGGGTCAAAGTTTAGTTGTACCCACCCATTTTTGAATGATGTTCACTCTCTTTTTGAAGTTTAGGCGTTCAGTCAAGCTGACTGAAAACTGTTTCGCCCCAGATTTAAAGATGAATCTTGAAGAGGGTTAAAGAGGATTTAACTTCCTTATATTTTTGGTGTTTTTTAGGAGGTTTGAAACAATTCCTTACATCATCAATAGGGTTTTGTTCAAAAGCATACAACAAGAGATCCTACGTTTTACTTCATCATCCTCCTTCCAACTATTCATCAGAATGAGAAAAAATTGGGTAAATTTGGCATTATAAATTATGAAAAAAAATTTACGAGTGAATACGAATGGGCTTCTTCAAGACAAACACTTTATTGCCCTAATGTTCAAAATAACAAGTTCTTACATGCCAATTATGCTTTTAATCGAAGGAATAAAAAGTACATATAAGCAAACGAAACAAATTATCTGATGAGCCCTTATAAAGATCATCATAATGGTGTTCTATTCAAGATCGGGCTTCCTACTTCGAAGGTTAGAGTTTCATCATTAATCATTTCTTGAACTTTATCTCAGAAAAATTTACACTCTTCAATTGAATTCCCCACTGTTCCATCATGAAGCTCACAGCTGGTGTTCGAGTTGAACCAAGGTGGGTGAGCCTTCATGACTCTAGTCCTTCTGGGCGTCATCACCGAGTTTCTAGAAAAATAACACCATAATTGACGGTAAGTCGTCGGGATGGGATCAAACTGGCGAGTTTCTTCTTTCGGAATACTCAGAGGTATCTTCTGATTCTGAAACCTTCCTCGAACCCGTCGACTCTGATGTTGATCTGGAGAAGTTAAACTTCGTTTATGAGGTAGTCGTTGCCTGTGCTGAATAGGCGCTGCGTACCGATGTTGAGATATTGGAGCTGGATCTGGAAGGATTTGAGAGGAATCCCAAATTGCATTAACATCAACACTTCCTTCCTCTAGGGAATCACTAACTGAATCTTTTGCATTAGCTTGGCTATTCGAGTCACCTTGGATTCTTCCACTTTTGAGCGCATTCTCAATGTTTACTCCAACTTCCACAATTTTGGAGAAATCTAATGGCACAACGCCTACCATCTTATCATAATAGGAGCCTAGCAGAAATCTTAGAAACATCTTGCTTAATTATTTCTCTTGAAGTGGTGGATGAACTTGGGCTGCCAACTCTTTCCATCGTTGCGCGTAATCCCTGAAAGATTCATTGTCATTCTTACTCATTCTCACCAGTTGATCGCTGTCTGGAGTGATGTCCAAATTATAATTGTATTACTTCATGAAAGCATCAGCTAAGTTTCTCCAAGACTGAATACAGTTCCTTTTTAGCTTCATATACCACATCAGGGATGCCCCACATAAACTTTCTTAAAAGCAGTGAATCATCAATTTGTCGTTGTCAATATAAGCAGTCATCTTTCGATAAAACATCGTCAAATGGTATCTTGGACAACTAACACCCTTGTATACTTCAAAGACATGTATCTTGAACTTTGGAGGAATAATTACGCCTGGAACTAAACATAGGTCATGAGCATTAAGACTAAATGCATTAGCTTCTTTCATCACCTTCAATTGTTCTTCAAGATCATGAAATCCTTTCTCAATTGCTATAAATCTAGGATCGTCCACCTTCATCTCAGTATGAACGTTCGAAGGATCTGATATACACCATGGGAAATGGGAAACTCTTCTATCAACTTGATCAATCAGGTCATCTTGCACAGGTTGAGGTTGTGTAGGAACATCCACTTGTTGAATATTGTCATCAGAGGGAAGATCAAATATCGGATTAGCCCTTACTCTGAAGCCATTCATGGGATCCATATCTTTCATTTTCTTTGCTATCTTTCAGTAGTACTTCGAGCTTGGTCAGATAGTCAAGATGTCAGCTGACAAGATAAAGACAAAAAGTCGGATGAGATACAGCAGGGAAGAGACACATGCACATGCAAAATTCTAAAATGCAGAATGCTATGCAAAAATGCAAAATGCAGATGAAAGGTTTCATGGAACTCAAGTATTTATAATTATCACAGAACACCAAAGAAAACTTGTTTATTATTTTTTTGATATCGAATTACAGATAAATATTCTTGAAAGAGTCTTGACATAATAGCTAAATAAAAGCTAATAAAGTCTTAAGGTAGCTTCATATTCTGCTATTTGATCTGCCTTTCCAGCTGGACTTTCTTGAATATAAGCTTGTCGGATCAACGTCCAAGGAGTAGTCTGATAGAGGAAAATAAATCCTCCATCTCTTTTCTTTTCTTGCTGGAAATTAAGGAAGAAATCTGTTGTTCACTTGGTTCTTCAATAAAAGTTTCTTGTATTTGTCTTTGAGTTTTTCTTGATTCTTCAATGTGAGCTTCCAATTTCCTTAGGCCATCCAAGTTAGGACTCTTAAAAGAATATATCAAAAATGTTTTTTTTGTAATCCACATTGGTTCTGTAATGTTTATAAATAAAGTTGAATTCCATGAAGCCCAATGCAATATGATGCTTTATGGATGCAAAGATGCACAAACAAAGACAAGCACACAGAGATGCATAAAGATAAACAAATAGGAAGCCTAGGTTTGCAATGAGCATGGAGCGAAGGGTATACCCATCCCCAAATGGCGTGGACTAAAGGTTGATTGTACCTGCAGAACAAGGTTCTAAAAAGGTTCCCAAAATCATCAGTCCATCTTTTGGGTATTATCAATTTCCCAAATAACTCGGTGGTTAATAATATTCTCAAGAGAACCTCTTTTGAGTGTAGCATCGCATATCAACTACTTTGGGAATACTCCCTCATAGTCATCGCACTACGTCCTAAGAAAGGCCAAAGTGGGGTTAAAGGTAACTACGGTCCCCAGTATTACGGGCTCCAAGGTCGAAAATGGTGAATGTTTTCACGACTACTCGTTCAACAGTACCATTTTTAAGAGGGCCTCAACTGAGTGGTGATTCTCAAGTCAGCTTGGTCGGGACTCACTCCCTATAAGCCTCGTCGAATATATCACCTTCCTATAATAAGTTCACTCAAGTCCAGGTGTAGGACTTATCTCACCATACAAAGATACCAACCCAAGAGCATAAATAAGAGCAAGTATACAAATAAGCAGATATAAAGTAATAAAAAAGTAAATAAAACAACTTAGGGAAACCCACAAGGTACTGCCCAGTGAAGTTTCTATTCTGTCGCGGTGAAAATTGGATGTCAAATTATTAGTTAATTTGAATCTTAATCCATTGGTTCACCACCTGTCTTTAATTTGTCCAAAGGAAGGGAAAAAGATCGAATTACCCACAATGCAATGCAAATGCAAAAGATAGAGAGTTTAGGTTCGGGGGTTGGTTAAACTTAGGGAAGGTGCTAGCATCCTAAGTTTCTGTAGTACTCTACAGGAACCTCTCGTTTTACGTTGTTTATTGCTAAAGATTATCTGCTTAAGGGCGAAAGACCTAGTGGTTTATATCTGAGTATACTCGCCAAGACGTCGCATCTTGTGCCTACATATCCTGACGAGAATGGAACCAGAGTATTTGTAGTTCCCCTAAAGGGTTTGAGGAACCATTGACTGTTGGTCAAAGTTCCAAAGGGAAAGGATTTTGTTGATTGATTGTTTCTAGGAGAAAAGAAGAGTTATCATCTTGAGGGAGAACACTCGAGTTAACCACCCCAACTTGTAGGAGATGATCTTTGCGTCGTCTTGAGAGAAGGGTCAAACACTCATATTTCATCGACGAGTATACCACTATCTCTCTCAAGCAGAAAAGGTCTTATATCTTACGATTGTATTATTATGGGGGCAGGAGATTTATTTCTCGACTGTCAAGATGACTAACATCTTATTCTCTAGTGGGAGAATAGTTGAATTGAGTTGAAATAGGTTGATCTAAGTTGTAAAAGATAAATCGGTCCTCCTTAATGGGTAGGATCTAAACTTAAGCTGATCGACTTGAAAAGGATGAAGGATCACGTGGGTAGAATGATGCATATGAGGTGCAATACGCACAAGTGTTAAGTCATGCGTAAGTTCTTTCTTTGGACATGCAATGCGATAAAATCAATACGATAAAGGATAAACGATAAAATAAATCCATACAACAGATAAAGGTGCTTAAATAAGACAAGTGTTGGATCGTGCATATAGTCGCTTTCGCGAAAATAAGGTGTCGGCTGAACAGAAGAGTCGCCACCTTTCGTTATTTATCCCTCAGAGCGGGAAAGGAAACGATCGGAAAAACCTGACGAAAAAGGGTAAGACAAGGTCGTCGCAACCATTGTTTGAGTTCGGGAGTCGGTTACGCAAGGGGAAGGTATTAGCACCCCTCACGTCCGTCGTACTCGACGGGATCCACGCTTGCTTGGGTTGTCTACGGGTGAAAAACAATCTATCTACGGCTGCTAAATCTAAACGGGAAGAAATTGACTCGATAGAGTGTCGCACTCTATGCCTACGTATTCTCATCAGAGAACGAGAAATCAGAGTCAACGTAGTTCGGGAAACTACGGGTTAAGTTGCTCGGCTAGACGTCGCGTCTTGGGCCTACGTATTCTCATCAGAGAAATCAGAGCATAACGTAGTTCAGGCTAACTACGGCTAGACAAGGGTGTTCTCGGTCACACGGGGGTGAGAGATTAAGTTGACGATACTAGCGTATGCATTCTAGCAGTTAGGTGGGCGCTGCTCGACCATTGGAGACTTAGGCGTACCTGTTTGCGGTAGAACGGACGTAGTATGTCGGGTTTCGAGGTATGGGAACCTACGGGAACTAGAACTACGGTCTGGTCTCAACTGCACTCGGGCAAGAGAAAAGGATAACATCAGTCGTCAGCGGGAAAGTCTCGATCGCACAGCAGCGAGGAGAACAAAAGGTTAGTTGTTAGTGTGCTCGCTAGGACATCGCATCCTATGTCTACATATTCTCATCAGAGAAAATCAGAGCAACTGTAGTTCGGCTACTTTCGGGTAGAACGGAGACCACGACACAAATCTCATTTTATTAATATTCGGAAAGAGTACAATGATTGAGTACAAGAAAATAAACTCCTAAAAAATCCTATCCATCTATCATGGAAAATCTAATGGAAAATAGTCCCCTAACAAGTGGACATTTAAATCTACTTCTAAAAGTGTAAAAAGTCCCCTAACAAATGGACATTTAAAACTACTTCTAAAAGAAAAGTGTAAAATAAACTCTATGTTAAAATTATATCCTAAAAAGAAAATATTAAAATACTATCCCTTTTTTATATCACTATATTTTCTATTACATATTTTTGTATCACATATTCTTTTCTTTAAAAAACCTAAACAAATGAATATAAAAGAAAATGATGGAAAAAAGAAAGAAAACAGGAGGGGGTGCAAACTACAGCTAGGGGTATACAGCCAGCAGAAAATAAAAGAAACTGGGCCCAGCCCATAAGTGCATTCAGAAAAAAAAAGCAACACAAAAACGGGGGGTGCAGCGCAGGGGCGTAGGTGTGTAACCTAGCAAAAGAAACCAGAAACTGGGGCCCAGCCCAGCAAAAATTGAAGCAGAATTGAGGAGGGGTGAAGCCAATGAAACGGGGGTGTACGGACGAATCCCAAACAGGGCCCAAGGCCCAAACCAACACACGGACTCCTTTCTCACTATCAGAGAACCCAAACCCTAATCCTAATTTTGGCAGAACACTGTTCATGCTTCTCCCACCTGCGCCGCTTCTCTCAACCCTTCTCTCAGATTCTTTCTCATCTCCGTTCATCTTCTCTGTCTTGCTCCCTCACCTCCGTTCAAACTTCACCGTCAAATCTCTATTCTCTCACAAAATCTTTCCATCATCTTCAACTTTCAGTTTCGTTTCACAAACTAAAAAAAAACGAATGAATCAACTAAAAACAAACAACGTTGTTGCAAATCTCTAAACAAGTTGGTCTGTCCTTTGACGTTCTTGAGGATGAGTAATGATTGATGAGGATCTCTGGAAACTCATAACGAAGTTGTTAACAAAAGACCTTGAAGGATCTGAAGGGCATCAACAAGGATTTGGATGAAGAATCTGAAAAGAGCATCGTGTGTTGATGAACATGTTGAAGAACCGATGGAACTTCTTGAAGGAGAATTGAAGGATCTGGAGACTTGATGAACGGATGATGAAGATCACAAATATTGTTGAACTTCACGAACGCGATAGTTGCTGAAAAATTTGAAGGAGATGCTGAAGTTGTGACGAATCTTGATGAACTCATCAAGATCTAGAAAAAAACCTGATTGTGATGATGACGGTTGTGAGACTCGAGCGAAGCATATGACGAAGCTTCTGGAAACGAAGGAATATCTTGATGATGTTCGAAGATGTTAATGAAGATCAAGACTGGATCTGGTGATATAGAAAAATGCATGAAGATCATACGAAGACGGATGAACATGCACGAAGGACTTCATTGAGGATCTTTCAATTTCTGGAGATGCCGATGAACAATGTTGAAGATTCTATGAAGCTCTGGAAGATCATTGCGATGGATGAGCGTTGTTGAAGGTTCTAGATGATGATGGTTGAATGTTGAGCGTTGGCATGTTCTTGATTCTTGGAACGATGATGAAGGTGGTGATGAACGCCTCGAGCATTTCTAGAAAAGTCATGAAGCACAAGGATGAAGGTTGAAGAACTTCATCAGTTTCTGGGCGTTTCTGGGATGAAGAACGGCGAGGAATTTGGACGAACACATCAAGATCTGGAAATCTCACGGTTATGATAAAGGTTCTTGGCAATGAACGATGGAGTGATGGTGGTTTTCTGGAAAACGAGGTCGAAGAACACATGCATATTCTTAAGGATCTTCATGAAGAAGATGAAGATCAAAGGGTTTTCTGGAGAATCATGAGGATAGGATGAAGAACATAGTGGTTTTCTGGAGAATCATGAGGATTCCGGCGACGGTTATTGATTCAGGCGACAGTTGCAGTTTGTTTCCGGCGAGGTTATGGATTCCGGCGACCTTCTGGCCGTGAAAACCACCGCGGTGATTTCTGGAAAAATGATATTTGATGATGATTTCTGGAAATCGGTTGATGAACATGATGTTGACGATGAAGATTGTGATGGAAAGATGCAGATTCCGGTGAGTTTGAGAACTCCGGCGACGGTTACCGGCGACCGTTGCGGCGGCTGCATGGCCGGCGGTGGGGTCTCCGGCGAGGGCCACCTGGCATCACGCATGCAAGGGGAGAGGGAGAAGTGAGGACACGTGGTGGGCGAGGTGGCAGTGAGAGAGAGGGAGAGTCTGAACGTGTGGCGAGAGATGGGAGATGGAAACGTGGAAGCTGACAGAGAAAAACGTGGATGAGGTGGAGGAGTGAAACGTGGAGGTGAAGGTGAGACCTGAAGTGCACACGCGGCCTTTTATAGAGATGACACCTGGACTGGGGTTTGTGGCTGGGCCTCCAAAATAGGACACACGGCCCACTAAATGAGACTCTGGTTAATGATTAATGAACAATGATTAAACTAATTAACACTCAATTAAACTAATGAACATTAAAAACTGCAATTAAATCTTAAACGAAAATTAAAGCTAATCTAATCCTAATTAAATCTAATAAACTCTAATTAACACCTAAACAAATGATTAAGACCTAATTAATCTCTATTAAATCCTAATTAAATCTAAAAAAGAAGATTAACCTAAAAACTCTATTAATCTCTAAACTAATAAAAACTCTAATAATTTCTAAACTAATCCCACTAATTTTTATACAAACAAAAATAGAAGAAAAACTCTATTAATTTCTATTAAAGAAAATCCTAATAAAAGAGATTATCCTATTAAAAATCAATTTAAAAATCTACTTAATATCTAAGAAAATATGATTTATTCTAAAATCTATTTAAAACAATTAATATCTATTAAAGCTATTTAAAAATCTATCTAATACCTAAAAAAATCAATTAAACCTATTAAAACAATCTAGAAAATAAGGGGAAAAATCTAAAAATAGCGAGGAAGCCGATTAAATCGATTAGTGACTATATTGAAATAAACGGTAAAAATCCCGGACACCGAGAGGTCCTCAAAAACAACAGCGAGAGCTGAAAACACCGGGACGAGCACCGATTCTCAAAATACGTCCTCGTATTGGTCTGAAATGCTTGAAGCGCGATCAGAGGGCTGTAATCCCGATAAAGTCAATCTGACTGGAAAAAATGCAATGTACGTGGTATGCAAATGCGAAATGAAATGAGTCGAAACATGAGCCAAACTGCGATGAAGTAGTTGGTCAAATTTTGGGGTGCAACAGCTGCCCCTATTCAAACGGCTTGGACCTGAAGGGTTGAAGAGCGAACGACTTTCAAACATTCAAAGGTAGAAGACGGTTGAATACCAAAGAACCCGAAAATTTGCCAACTACACAAGTACACGGTACTCTGGTGAGAACAAATCTTCGGAAGCTGAAATCATAGATGCACGGCAACTAGCTGGAGAAATACTGATCTGAACCTCCTTCAGGATGATTCTCTGATTTTGCTGTAGATACTCGCCCTTAACTCATCAAGGGGTTACTAATCACTCGGTAACTGGCAATACATGGTCGATTACACCGTTAGGTGTTCTGTGTCATAGCAGAAGAATTCCTCGGGACTCATCAGGTCAACAATCATGTTGATCATGCCATTAGGCATTCGAAGAAAACTGTCGGGCATCAGCCGGACTTCAACCATTAGGTTGATCATGCCATCAGGCATTCAAAGAACTGTCGGGCATCAGTCGGACTTCAACCATCAGGTTGATCACGCCATCAGGCATTCAAAGAACTGGTCGGGCATTAGCCGGACTTCAACCATCAGGTTGATCATGCCATCAGGCATTCAAAGAACTGGTCGGGCATCAGCCGGACTTCAACCATCAGGTTGATCATGCCATCAGGCATTCAAAGACATCTGTCGGGCATCAGCCGGACTTCATCAGCAAGTTGGGAATAGAATTCTTGGTCAATCATGAGCCAACTGGGAATATCTAAACCTCTGCCATCAGGCACTCTGCATCAACTGAGAGAACTGCTTCATTAACACGGTCAGACTTCAATCATGGAGTCTTCAAGGGAGGTTTCAACTTCGCCGTTCAGAAACCTGCTGGGGGTGACGCCCCTCCGCTGGGGATTCTGGAGAACTATCAAGTAACTCCGCTTCGGGGATCCATAAATCATTCTGGATGAATCAACTCTGCTGAGGACTTTAAGAATCATCTTGGACAAATAACTCTGTCGGGGACTTCAAGAATCATCTTGAACCGATAACCATGCCGGAGCTTTCAGGAATCATCCTGAGCGAACACTCTGTTGGGGATTTCAGGAATCATCCTGGGCAACCTTTACTGGGGACTCTAAGTATCAACTTGAGCAACCAACTCTGGCGACTGCACTGGGGATCTTAAGAATCATCTTAAGCAAACGACTTCGCTGGGGAATTCAAGAATCATCTTGATCAAGCGACTTTGCTGGGGAGTTCAAGAATCATCTCGATCAAACCATTCTGAGGAGGAACATCTGCAAAACAAGAACGGTGGCGACCTGGCTCATGTCTCGTATGCATATGCTTTGACAATGACGTAATGCTCCACACGGTGGAAATGCTATGCGTTTTCAGGGTAAATGCTATGCAATCATGCAACATGTTATGGCCCCGTCAGCAAAATAAATGCTGAAGGGAGAATCCTCCTGTCAGGGAGAAAGAACCACCAATCTCAATTGGACTCCGCAGGGGAAACAACTTCAGTTGACTGCTGTGGGGGAACGAAGCTCTACGAGAACCTGGCCCTGCTCATCTGGGTATTCAAACCACAAATTGTTGAGGAAAACAATGTCGATCGCATAAATAAACTGCGCGGCCTTCGCGGCGAAACTTTCCTGGAGAGAACGACTCCGATGGGGAAATACAGCATCAGCTGTTCAACATTCTACTGGGGAGAACCAATCATGGCTTCAGCGGCTTCCAAGGACTCGGCTCTCTTGGGTATCTGCGAACTCGGCTGAGGAAGGAGAAATCATTCTACTTGCTGGAGAGTACGGCTCCGTGGGGAATTTCAATTCTCCGGGAGACTTCAGTCTGGCACTATCAATTGCCACACACTTCAGTGTATGAATGGTTTCCTACGAGACCTGCACTTGTGACCCGGTGCTGGGGGATGAACACACGCTTCGGCGCTTGACTCAGCTGGGGAGATGGTGATCCTTCAGGATATATCTGATTGGGGAGAGAATCTTCTCTGCTTGGGGATACATATCAATGCTCCTGATCTCGCGTTCAGACTCTGCGGGGAGAGACTGCTGAACTTTATCGGGGATATCAATCCTGATCTGCTGAGGGTAATCTTGCATATGCCTTACGGAGACTGACCCTTCTGGGTAACACCTGCTGGACTATCAAGTCTGAGGAGGAATACCTGTGTATCAACACTGCTGGGGATATCAATCCTTAGCTACTCATTGTACAACTCTGATGGAGATGTACCGATCCTATCAAGGAAACACCACCGGCGTCTGCGGAAGATAACAATCGATCACTGAAATTGAATCTCCCTTCACTGAGGAACACAACCCTGAATGGTCTTTTTGAACACCCTAAGTCCTTATAGGGTACGAAGCAATCTGCTGAGAAATAACTCTTCTCTGTCTGACATCAAAGTCTACTCGTCTGGAGGTTACTCAGTGAGGGAATCACCGTCGACCTCTGCTTGAGGAATGAGTCAATGACCTGGACTCAGAGGGGAAAGGAGTCAAACTCGGACTCTGTGGGGATACAACACCGCATCAGTCCCACTGCTGGGGAAATAAACCCAAATCTGCCGGTCAGGGAAAGCTTCAGTCTCAACCCACTTGGGAAAATAGCACATCAGGCTAATCAACGTTCGATGCTTGGGATGGCCATACTCTGACGGGAGTGTCAATCTCGCCCTGCCGAGGATAATCTTGATCCTACTCTGATAAGGGATAAATGCCATCTCAGCTTGCTGCAGTCTCAAACTGCTCAGGGGAAACAATCTCAAACTGTACGTCTCGGCTGAGGAAACAATCCTGATTCGACAATATCAACACAGGGAATACAGAATACCAATCATGGAGCTGGGATCAATTGAGCCTTGTGTCGGGGAATGTGACAACATACGAGTCACTAGGAATCATCGGGCCGAATGTATTTAGGCTTTTTCTGGTTTAGGGATAGGTTTATTAACAAAATGGATTTGAAGGGAACATACTAGACGAGAACTAGCATTCAAGGTGGACTACCAGACGAGAACTGATAGCGACATATGTTAGGTTGTCAGACGGGAACTGACTTACGGGTTCTGGATATCAGACGGGAATTGATTTCTGGTTTGCCAGACGAGAACTGGGCTTTAAAACTGTGTTGGCCAGACGGGAACTGGTTGAACAATAGGTTACAGAAAAGGTGACCAGACAGGGCTGGTTTCTGGTTTGGGTTTCAGACGAGAACTGAGCTCCGGTTTGCCAGACGAGAACTGGACTTTGGGACGATTCGGTTACAAGGTTCAGCCAAGTAACAGGTTAGGCTGTAGGATAACAATCCAATGGCAGCAAGGCTTCTTCAGAAGGTTTAGGTTTTTGGTAGGGTAATGACACGATTCCCCGACACTCAACTCTTGCTAGGGTGAACAAACTCATTTGAACAACTTGCCCCGGTGCAATTCAACTTGCCCCAATCCGACTCTTGGGAAAATTCATTCTGAACAGAAAACAGCCGACAACAAGACAATCTTCAGATGGCTTGCCCCAACATCTGTACAACGGAAGGATTCATCCTCAACTAACCAACTCTCAGCATGGTTGGTTTCAATACTTCTAAAGTAGCTTGCCCCTGAACGAGCGTTGAGCGACTCAACATGCCCTGATTGAACACTGAGGGGATCTGCCCTCAAGTCACAAGAGTTCTAGATAACTGCCTCTGATTGGGTCTCGAGAAGATCAACTTCTGATCAACTACTTCTTGAATAATCTGTCCCATAATCAACCGATACTCCGGGACTTGTCCTCAGACAAACTGATTCCAAACTCACTGGAAGTCAATGCCCCAGATTCACAGGGTTTCGCAGTATACCATTCTGATCCAGACTGCTACGATTCAGTCCTGATTGACTACTCTCTGTTGGAGTTCCTTCATATCAACTACTGACCTGCAATTAAAATTGTTTATTCACGAATGGTAATTTTAATGCAGTGTTCATGCAGATTTTGAAAAAAAATGTTGTGCTGTCACTCATTTTTGTATCATGATAGTGAGTGACGAATGAACCGAAGAGTTCAAACGTAGTGCTGATTCAATCAGTGAAAAACACAACAAGGATATGATTAGAAAATCATGTAGGAGTCAGGTTACTCAACCTTATCGTAATGCGCTTTCAGAATAAACCCTGCCTCAATTAGGTCTTTTAAGGGTTGTATCGTGGTCGGGCTCACGGTTCGTGAAATAAAGGATATTTGGCTCAAATTATAATTTGTACCCACCCCTTCTACGTGATGATCTCCGATCCTAAAGTTCAGTTAACTTGGCTCGAGCGCTCGCCTCTTCGAGAGGTATGTTGAATATTGGGAACAACTGGTTAAAGAATTCACAAGGTGTTTCGGAGTGACAGTTACTCCTTTTTCGTTTCGGTGCCTGTATCTACACGACTTTGTCCTTGTTTGAGGATTTTTCTTTTTGTATCCTTTCTTTTTCATTCTTTTGATTCCCTAATTTTTGCCTGGACTGACTCTTCAGAGTTCTTTTCAATTTTTCTTTTGAAATCTAGCGGGATGCCCTGATTTTTACCTAAGTATTTGCTTTCCAGCTTTTCTTTTCTTTTTACTTAGCGGGCTTTCTTATTCCTTCCTTTTTTTCTTGGAGTGCGACACTGGCTATCTGGATTAATCCGAGAGGTTTATAACTGTCTCACTCCTGATTGGTGAGGTTTAACCATTGTGGTTGACGAGGTACGACCTCTGGGGAGGAATACGATGTGATTGGTCCTCGAAAGGCAACACTCCTCTATAAGACTTGAACGCTCGATCAAGCTAACTGACAACTACCCTGCCCCGGGTTAAGATGTGAGGGTTTAAAAATCCGAAAGAAACTCCTACTTCTCGGCTCGAAGTGGTTAACAAGGGATTCTCTTCCTTATCTCTCCGGTGTTTAGGGGATTTGAAACAATGCCTTGTACGTCATCGGCAAGGTTTTATCTAAAAGCATACGATCATTGGTTATGAGTATTCAGTTTCGTCATCCTCCCTCCAATCTTTGCTAATCATAGCGATAAAGTGGAGTGAATAAAATGCAAGTGTCAGTGCAATGCAGTAAATGAGTGACAACGACATGATTAATTCAGAAAAATGCATAGTCACTTTATTAATATTACCATTCGAAACAAACAATGTTTAACAGCAAGTAGTAACTAACAGAAAAGAAACTACAAATGCAAATGATAAAAAGTCTAAGGACTGCCAATGCTGAGGACGTCTGCCTGTCTGGACCACTGGCCTCTGGAAATAAACTCTGAATCTGCGAGCTTAGACAGCTGAGAGATTGTCATGCACAACCAAAACTCCTTCCGGAAAGGAAATGCACCCTTTATCGATCAACTGTTGCACTTTTGCCTGAAAACCTTTACAATCTTCGGTTGAATGCCCTGGGGATCCACCATGGTAACCACACTGAGCATGGGGATTGTACCCAGGAGGGTAAGGCTCTGGTACGGGCTTGAGAGCTTTGGGTTCCACCAAAGAATTCTGAATCAACTGTGGAAGAATCTGGCTATACGGCACAGGCACTGGATGGAAAGGAGCATTCCTTCGTTCCAAGTTGTTACGAGGTCGATTCTGACTCTGACACTGATTCCGATAACCTCGGCCACGGGCTCGAGGAGCGACATAAGGTTCCCGATGCGGTGCCCTAGGCACAATTGTCTGTCTAGAATAACGAGACACAGAGGATACTGACCGCTGAGAAGACGGAGAACCAACAGATTTCACCGATTCGACTTGAGGATACCCAACATCATTCATGATTGCGTTGACCATAACTCCTTCTTCAGTTTGAAAGCTACAGAGAGATTCAGTTTCACTAGCCTGACTGCCTGAAACATTCTGGATTCTTCCAGTCTTTACACCATACTCGATGCGCTCTCCTGCCCTTACCAATTCAGAGAAATTTGCTGCAACTCCAAGCATTCTTTCGAAGTACGGGCTCTGCAAGGAGTCTACGAACATGCCTTTTAGCTCTCGGTCTAGAAGCGGTGGTTGCACTCTAGCAGCAAACTCTCTCCATCTCTGAACATACTTCCTGAAAGGTTCATTGTTCTCTTGAGACAATTCTTGCAGCTGCATGCGACTAGGCGCTTCATCAAGATTGTAGTCATACTGTTTCATAAAATCATTGGCTAAATCCACCCATGATCGGATCTGATCACTCTCCAACTGCATATACCAACTCAGAGATGCCCTAGTCAGACTATCTTGAAAGCAGTGAATCATCAGCTTGTCATTATGCACAAACGAAGTCATTCTTCGGCAGAACATCACCAAATGTTGCTTCGGGCAACTATCTCCCTTGTACTTTTCAAACCTCGGCATTCTGAACTTCGGAGGTAACACTAGGCCAGGAACCAGACACATGTCTGCAGCACTAGGGTTAACAGCGTCTTTACCTTTCAAGGCTTTGAATCTTTCCTCTAATGAACGAAACCTTTCAGCATACACGGGAGCTAATGGGTCTTCATTCTTTGCTATCGGGACCTCTCTTCGGGACCTTGGCACAGGGAAGGCAAAACCCTGGTAGTCTGAGATATCAACAGAAGGAGAACGTTCACCTCGGACGACAAACTGCTCACGTAGGTCTCGGTCTTCAACAGAAGGCTGTACAAGCTGAGCTGCAGTAAGGTTGTTCACTTGCGGAAAGTCTTCGTCATGCGTAGATCCATACAAAGGATTGGACGTCACAGTGAAACCTGACAAGGTATCAACAATCTGGAAGTTGCTCTCTGACATAGCTACCAACAACTTTCAACTGACTTCACTGCTTGATCCTGATCAAATCTGCTTCAACCCCTTGGTCGTCTTCAACACTCACCTTCAGAATCAAAACAACGGCCGGATAAGAGCTCTGACTAGCTGGAGTATGGCATGCAATATGATGCAGGAATGTTCATGCAAATGCAATGCAAGATGCAGCAAACACGGGATCACAGCCCCCACAAAGCTCTGATTGCTGCTGTGCTGCTGACGGGATAAGTCTGCTCTGACGAGAGAAAACCAAGATATCGGGTAGGCTGGAAGTCAAGTTTCCTGCAAAAACCCTCCCACTCACGGGTATGAACCTAAACTGACACAAGTTCGGCATCCTATGCGTTCATCAGCGTCACAGACTTTCAAGAGGGTGATACGATACCCAGAAGGTGTGGCATCACCAGCTCATGAAGCGGCCTCACTTAGCTGAATCACAAATGATCGGTCCCTAGAGTCGACAATCCACCAAACCAGCAACCGTCTCAACCCAAAGGGTTGAAAGAGAAGCCAACCGGGAGAACCTCGTCTGAGCGTGGATTTCATGAGACAATAGTGCCTGCGAAGCAAGCACGCGCCCACTAATTTCCACTCTAAGTCTATGGTGCACTCAAGCCTGGGTCTGGCTTCTCACTCATCAGAGCTCCCATCCCACAACAGCACAATAGCAACAGATAATAATATAGTGCGGGAAATGTAAATACATCAGTAAAATACAACACAAAAATAAACACCCACAGACACGCAAACAAGCGCTAGGATTGACTCTCTTAAGGGACGTTGGATCCCCAAACTGACTCGCCTATGGGATGTTGGATCCCTAGGAACTATCAATTCCCCAGCAGAGTCGCCAGCTGTCGCTTTCGCGAAAATAAGGTGCCGGCTGAACAGAAGAGTCGCCAACTTTCGTTATTTATCCCTCAGAGCGGGAAAGGAAACAATCGGAAAAACCTGACGAAAAAGGGTAAGACAAGGTCGTCGCAACCATTGTTTGAGTTCGGGAGTCGGTTACGCAAGGGGAAGGTATTAGCACCCCTCACGTCCGTCGTACTCGACGGGATCCACGCTTGCTTGGGTTGTCTACGGGTGAAAAACAATCTATCTACGGCTGCTAAATCTAAACGGGAAGAAATTGACTCGATAGAGCGTCGCACTCTATGCCTACGTATTCTCATCAGAGAACGAGAAATCAGAGTCAACATAGTTCGGGAAACTACGGGTTAAGTTGCTCGGCAGAGACGTCGCGTCTTGGGCCTACGTATTCTCATCAGAGAAATCAGAGCATGACGTAGTTCAGGCTAACTACGGCTAGACAAGGGTGTTCTCGGTCACACGGGGGTGAGAGATTAAGTTGACGATACTAGCGTACGCATTCTAGTAGTTAGGTGGACGCTGCTCGACCATTGGAGACTTAGGCGTACCTGTTTGCGGTAGAACGGACGTAGTATGTCGGGTTTCGAGGTATGGGAACCTACGGGAACTAGAACTACGGTCTGGTCTCAACTGCACTCGGGCAAGAGAAAAGGATAACATCAGTCGTCAGCGGGAAAGTCTCAATCGCACAGCAGCGAGGAGAACAAAAGGTTAGTTGTTAGTGTGCTCGCTAGGACATCGCATCCTATGCCTACATATTCTCATCAGAGAAAATCAGAGCAGCTGTAGTTCGGCTACTTTCGGGTAGAACGGAGACCACAGCACAAATCTCATTTTATTAATATTCGGAAAGAGTACAATGATTGAGTACAAGAAAATAAACTCCTAAAAAATCCTATCCATCTATCATGGAAAATCTAATGGAAAATAGTCCCCTAACAAGTGGACATTTAAATCTACTTCTAAAAGTGTAAAAAGTCCCCTAACAAATGGACATTTAAAACTACTTCTAAAAGAAAAGTGTAAAATAAACTCTATGTTAAAATTATATCCTAAAAAGAAAATATTAAAATACTATCCCTTTTTTATATCACTATATTTTCTATTACATATTTTTGTATCACATATTCTTTTCTTTAAAAAACCTAAACAAATGAATATAAAAGAAAATGATGGAAAAAAGAAAGAAAACAGGAGGGGGTGCAAACTACAGCTAGGGGTATACAGCCAGCAGAAAATAAAAGAAACTGGGCCCAGCCCATAAGTGCATTCAGGAAAAAAAGCAACACAAAAACAGGGGGTGCAGCGCAGGGGCGTAGGTGTGTAACCCAGCAAAAGAAACCAGAAACTGGGGCCCAACCCAGCAAAAATGAAGCAGAATTGAGGAGGGGTGAAGCCAATGAAACGGGGGTGTATGGACGAATCCCCAACAGGGCCCAAGGCCCAAACCAACACACGGACTCCTTTCTCACTATCAGAGAACCCAAACCCTAATCCTAATTTTGGCAGAACACTGTTCATGCTTCTCCCACCTGTGCCGCTTCTCTTAACCCTTCTCTCAGATTCTTTCTCATCTCCGTTCATCTTCTCTGTCTCGCTCCCTCACCTCCGTTCAAACTTCATCGTCAAATCTCTATTCTCTCACAAAATCTTTCCATCATCTTCAACTTTCAGTTTCGTTTCACAAACTACAAAAAAAACGAATGAATCAACTAACAACAAACAACGTTGTTGCAAATCTCTAAACAAGTTGGTCTGTCCTTTGACGTTCTTGAGGATGAGTAATGATTGATGAGGATCTCTGGAAACTCATAACGAAGTTGTTAATAGAAGACCTTTAAGGATCTGAAGGGCATCAACAAGGATTTGGATGAAGAATCTGAAAAGAGCATTGTGTGTTGATGAACATGTTGAAGAACCGATGGAACTTCTTGAAGGAGAATTGAAGGATCTGGAGACTTGATGAATGGATGATGAAGATCACAAATATTGTTGAACTTCACGAACGCGATAGTTGCTGAAAAATTTGAAGGAGATGCTGAAGTTGTGACGAATCTTGATGAACTCATCAAGATCTGGAAAAAAAACCTGACTGTGATGATGACGGTTGTGAGACTCGAGCGAAGCATATGACGAAGCTTCTGGAAACGAAAGAATATCTTGATGATGTTCGAAGATGTTAATGAAGATCAAGACTGGATCTGGTGATATGGAAAAATGCATGAAGATCATACGAAGACGGATGAACATGCACGAAGGACTTCATTGAGGATCTTTCAATTTCTGGAGATGCCGATGAACAATGTTGAAGATTCTATGAAGCTCTGGAAGATCATTGCGATGGATGAGCGTTGTTGAAGGTTCTAGATGATGATGGTTGAATGTTGAGCGTTGGCATGTTCTTGATTCTGGGAACGATGATGAAGGTGGTGATGAACACCTCGAGCGTTTCTGGAAAAGTCATGAAGCACAAGGATGAAGGTTGAAGAACTTCATCAGTTTCTGGGCGTTTCTGGGATGAAGAACGGCGAGGAATTTGGACGAACACATCAAGATCTGGAAATCTCACGGTTATGATGAAGGTTCTTGGCAATGAACGATGGAGTGATGGTGGTTTTCTGGAAAACGAGGTCGAAGAACACATGCATATTCATAAGGATCTTCATGAAGAAGACGAAGATCGAAGGGTTTTCTGGAGAATCATGAGGATAGGATGAAGAACACGGTGGTTTTCTGGAGAATCATGAGGATTCCGGCGACGGTTATTGATTCAGGCGACAGTTGCAGTTTGTTTCCGGCGAGGTTATGGATTCCGGCGACCTTCTGGCCGTGAAAACCACCGCGGTGATTTCTGGAAAAATGATATTTGATGATGATTTCTGGAAATCGGTTGATGAACATGATGTTGACGATGAAGATTGTGATGGAAAGATGCAGATTCCGGTGAGTTTGAGAACTCCAGCGACGGTTACCGGCGACCGTTGCGGCGGCTGCATGGCCGGCGGTGGGGTCTCCGGCGAGGGCCACCTGGCATCACGCATGCAAGGGGAGAGGGAGAAGTGAGGACACGTGGTGGGCGAGGTGGCAGTGAGAGAGAGGGAGAGTCTGAACGTGTGGCGAGAGATGGGAGATGGAAACGTGGAAGCTGACAGAGAAAAACGTGGAAGCTGAGAGAGAAAAACGTGGATGAGGTGGAGGAGTGAAACGTGGAGGTGAAGGTGGGACCTGAAGTGCACACGCGGCCTTTTATAGAGATGACACCTGGACTGGGGTTTGTGGCTGGGCCTCCAAAATAGGACACATGGCCCACTAAATGAGACTCTGGTTAATGATTAATGAACAATGATTAAACTAATTAACACTCAATTAAACTAATGAACATTAAAAACTGCAATTAAATCTTAAACGAAAATTAAAGCTAATCTAATCCTAATTAAATCTAATAAACTCTAATTAACACCTAAACAAATGATTAAGACCTAATTAATCTCTATTAAATCCTAATTAAATCTAAAAAAGAAGATTAACCTAAAAACTCTATTAATCTCTAAACTAATAAAAACTCTAATAATTTCTAAACTAATCCCACTAATTTCTATACAAACAAAAATAGAAGAAAAACTCTATTAATTTCTATTAAAGAAAATCCTAATAAAAGAGATTATCCTATTAAAAATCAATTTAAAAATCTACTTAATATCTAAGAAAATATGATTTATTCTAAAATCTATTTAAAACAATTACTATCTATTAAAGCTATTTAAAAATCTATCTAATACCTAAAAAAATCAATTAAACCTATTAAAAAAATCTAGAAAATAAGGGTAAAAATCTAAAAATAGCGAGGAAGCCGATTAAATCGATTAGTGACTATATTGAAATAAACGGTAAAAATCCCGGACACCGAGAGGTCCTCAAAAACAACAGCGAGAGCTGAAAACACCGGGACGAGCACCGATTCTCAAAATACGTCCTCGTATTGGTCTGAAATGCTTGAAGCGCGATCAGAGGGCTGTAATCCCGATAAAGTCAATCTGACTGGAAAAAATGCAATGTACGTGGTATGCAAATGAGAAATGAAATGAGTCGAAACATGAGCCAAACTGCGATGAAGTAGTTGGTCAAATTTTGGGGTGCAACAGCTGCCCCTATTCAAACGGCTTGGACCTGAAGGGTTGAAGAGCGAACGACTTTCAAACATTCAAAGGTAGAAGACGGTTGAATAACAAAGAACCCGAAAATTTGCCAACTACACAAGTACACGGTACTCTGGTGAGAACAAATCTTCGGAAGCTGAAATCATAGCTGCACGGCAACTAGCTGGAGAAATACTGATCTGAACCTCCTTCAGGATGATTCTCTGATTTTGCTGTAGATACTCGCCCTTAACTCATCAAAGGGTTACTAATCACTCGGTAACTGGCAATACATGGTCGATTACACCGTTAGGTGTTCTGTGTCATAGCAGAAGAATTCCTCGGGACTCATCAGGTCAACAATCATGTTGATCATGCCATTAGGCATTCCAAGAAAACTGTCGGGCATCAGCCAGACTTCAACCATCAGGTTGATCATGCCATCAGGCATTCAAAGAACTGTCGGGCATCAGCTGGACTTCAACCATCAGGTTGATCACGCCATCAGGCATTCAAAGAACTGGTCGGGCATCAGCCGGACTTCAACCATCAGGTTGATCATGCCATCAGCCATTCAAAGAACTGGTCGGGCATCAGCCGGACTTCAACCATCAGGTTGATCATGCCATCAGGCATTCAAAGACATCTGTCGGGCATCAGCCGGACTTCATCAGCAAGTTGGGAATAGAATTCTTGGTCAATCATGAGCCAACTGGGAATATCTAAACCTCTGTCATCAGGCACTCTGCATCAACTGAGAGAACTGCTTCATTAACACGGTCAGACTTCAATCATGGAGTCTTCAAGGGAGGTTTCAACTTCGCCGTTTAGAAACCTGCTGGGGGTGACGCCCCTCCGCTGGGGATTCTGGAGAACTATCAAGTAACTCCGCTTCGGGGATCCATAAATCATTCTGGATGAATCAACTCTGCTGAGGACTTCAAGAATCATCTTGGACAAATAACTTTGTCGGGGACTTCAAGAATCATCTTGAACCGATAACCATGCCGGAGCTTTCAGGAATCATCCTGAGCGAACACTCTGTTGGGGATTTCAGGAATCATCCTGGGCAACCTTTACTGGGGACTCTAAGTATCAACTTGAGCAACCAACTCTGGCGACTGCACTGGGGATCTTAAGAATCATCTTAAGCAAACGACTTCGCTGGGGAGTTCAAGAATCATCTTGATCAAGCGACTTTGCTGGGGAGTTCAAGAATCATCTCGATCAAACCATTCTGAGGAGGAACATCTGCAAAACAAGAACGGTGGCGACCTGGCTCATGTCTCGTATGCATATGCTTTGACAATGACGTAATGCTCCACACGGTGGAAATGCTATGCGTTTTCAGGGTAAATGCTATGCAATCATGCAACATGTTATGTCCCCGTCAGCAAAATAAATGCTGAAGGGAGAACCCTCCTGTCAGGGAGAAAGAACCACCAATCTCAATTGGACTCCGCAGGGGAAACAACTTCAGTTGACTGCTGCGGGGGAACGAAGCTCTACGAGAACCTGGCCCTGCTCATCTGGGTATTCAAACCACAAATTGTTGAGGAAAACGATGTCGATCGCATAAATAAACTGCGCGGCCTTCGCGGCGAAACTTTCCCGGAGAGAACGACTCCGATGGGGAAATACAGCATCAGCTGTTCAACATTCTACTGGGGAGAACCAATCATGGTTTCAGCGGCTTCCAAGGACTCGGCTCTCTTGGGTATCTGCGAACTCGGCTGAGGAAGGAGAAATCATTCTACTTGCTGGAGAGTACGGCTCCGTGGGGAATTTCAATTCTCCGGGAGACTTCAGTCTGGCACTATCAATTGCCACACACTTCAGTGTACGAATGGTTTCCTACGAGACCTGCACTTGTGACCCGGTGCTGGGGGATGAACACACGCTTCGGCGCTTGACTCAGCTGGGGAGATGGTGATCCTTCAGGATATATCTGATTGGGGAGAGAATCTTCTCTGCTTGGGGATACATATCAATGCTCCTGATCTCGCGTTCAGACTCTGCAGGGAGAGACTGCTGAACTTTATCGGGGATATCAATCCTGATCTGCTGAGGGTAATCTTGCATATGCCTTACGGAGATTGACCCTTCTGGGTAACACCTGCTGGACTATCAAGTCTGAGGAGGAATACCTGTGTATCAACACTGCTGGGGATATCAATCCTTAGCTACTCATTGTACAACTGTGATGGAGATGTACCGATCCTATCAAGGAAACACCACCGGCGTCTGCGGAAGATAACAATCGATCACTGAAATTGAATCTCCCTTCACTGAGGAACACAACCCTGAATGGTCTTTTTGAACACCCTAAGTCCTTATAGGGTACGAAGCAATCTGCTGAGAAATAACTCTTCTCTGTCTGACATCAAAGTCTACTCGTCTGGAGGTTACTCAGTGAGGGAATCACCGTCGACCTCTGCTTGAGGAATGAGTCAATGACCTGGACTCGGAGGGGAAAGGAGTCAAACTCGGACTCTGTGGGGATACAACACCGCATCAGTCCCACTGCTGGGGAAATAAACCCAAATCTGCCGGTCAGGGAAAGCTTCAGTCTCAACCCACTTGGGAAAATAGCACATCAGGCTAATCAACGTTCGATGCTTGGGATGGCCATACTCTGCCGGGAATGTCAATCTCGCCCTGCCGAGGATAATCTTGATCCTACTCTGATAAGGGATAAATGCCATCTCAGCTTGCTGCAGTCTCAAACTGCTCAGGGGAAACAATCTCAAACTGTACGTCTCGGCTGAGGAAACAATCCTGATTCGACAATATCAACACAGGGAATACAGAATACCAATCATGGAGCTGGGATCAATTGAGCCTTGTGTCGGGGAATGTGACAACATACGAGTCACTAGGAATCATCGGGCCGAATGTATTTAGGCTTTTTCTGGTTTAGGGATAGGTTTATTAACAAAATGGATTTGAAGGGAACATACTAGACGAGAACTAGCATTCAAGGTGGACTACCAGACGAGAACTGATAGCGACATATGTTAGGTTGTCAGACGGGAACTGACTTACGGGTTCTGGATATCAGACGGGAATTGATTTCTGGTTTGCCAGACGAGAACTGGGCTTTAAAACTGTGTTGGCCAGACGAGAACTGGTTGAACAATAGGTTACAGAAAAGGTGACCAGACAGGGCTGGTTTCTGGTTTGGGTTTCAGACGAGAACTGAGCTCCGGTTTGCCAGACGAGAACTGGACTTTGGGACGATTCGGTTACAAGGTTCAGCCAAGTAACAGGTTAGGCTGTAGGATAACAATCCAATGGCAGCAAGGCTTCTTCAGAAGGTTTAGGTTTTTGGTAGGGTAATGACACGATTCCCCGACACTCAACTCTTGCTAGGGTGAACAAACTCATTTGAACAACTTGCCCCGGTGCAATTCAACTTGCCCCAATCCGACTCTTGGGAAAATTCATTCTGAACAGAAAACAGCCGGCAACAAGACAATCTTCAGATGGCTTGCCCCAACATCTGTACAACGGAAGGATTCATCCTCAACTAACCAACTCTCAACATGGTTGGTTTCAATACTTCTAAAGTAGCTTGCCCCTGAACGAGCGTTGAGCGACTCAACATGCCCTGATTGAACACTGAGGGGATCTGCCCTCAAGTCACAAGAGTTCTAGATAACTGCCTCTGATTGGGTCTCGAGAAGATCAACTTCTGATCAACTGCTTCTTGAATAATCTATCCCATAATCAACCGATACTCCGGGACTTGTCCTCAGACAAACTGATTCCAAACTCACTGGAAGTCAATGCCCCAGATTCACAGGGTTTCGCAGTATACCATTCTGATCCAGACTGCTACGATTCAGTCCTGATTGACTACTCTCTGTTGGAGTTCCTTCATATCAACTACTGACCTGCAATTAAAATTGTTTATTCACGAATGGTAATTTTAATGCAGTGTTCATGCAGATTTTGAAAAAAAATGCTGTGTTGTCACTCATTTACGTATCATGATAGTGAGTGACGAATGAACCGAAGAGTTCAAACGTAGTGCTGATTCAATCAGTGAAAAACACAACAAGGATATGATTAGCAAATCATGTAGGAGTCAGGTTACTCAACCTTATCGTAATGCGCTTTCAGAATAAACCCTGCCTCAATTAGGTCTTTTAAGGGTTGTATCGTGGTCGGGCTCACGGTTCGTGAAATAAAGGATATTTGGCTCAAATTATAATTTGTACCCACCCCTTCTACGTGATGATCTCCGATCCTAAAGTTCAGTTAACTTGGCTCGAGCGCTCGCCTCTTCGAGAGGTATGTTGAATATTGGGAACAACTGGTTAAAGAATTCACAAGGTGTTTCGGAGTGACAGTTACTCCTTTTTCGTTTCGGTGCCTGTATCTACACGACTTTGTCCTTGTTTGAGGATTTTTCTTTTTGTATCCTTTCTTTTTCATTCTTTTGATTCCCTAATTTTTGCCTGGACTGACTCTTCAGAGTTCTTTTCAATTTTTCTTTTGAAGTCTAGCGGGATGCCCTGATTTTTACCTAAGTATTTGCTTTCCAGCTTTTCTTTTCTTTTTACTTAGCGGGCTTTCTTATTCCTTCCTTTTTTTCTTGGAACAAGTCGTGCGACACTGGCTATCTGGATTAATCCGAGAGGTTTATAACTGTCTCACTCCTGATTGGTGAGGTTTAACCATTGTGGTTGACGAGGTACGACCTCTGGGGAGGAATACGATGTGATTGGTCCTTGAAAGGCAACACTCCTCTATAAGACTTGAACGCTCGATCAAGCTAACTGACAACTACCCTGCCCCGGGTTAAGATGTGAGGGTTTAAAAATTTGAAAGAAACTCCTACTTCTCGGCTCGAAGTGGTTAACAAGGGATTCTCTTCCTTATCTCTCCGGTGTTTAGGGGATTTGAAACAATGCCTTGTACGTCATCGGCAAGGTTTTATCTAAAAGCATACGATCATTGGTTATGAGTATTCAGTTTCGTCATCCTCCCTCCAATCTTTGCTAATCATAGCGATAAAGTGGAGTGAATAAAATGCAAGTGTCAGTGCAATGCAGTAAATGAGTGACAACGACATGATTAATTCAGAAAAATGCATAGTCACTTTATTAATATTACCATTCGAAACAAACAATGTTTAACAGCAAGTAGTAACTAACAGAAAAGAAACTACAAATGCAAATGATAAAAAGTCTGAGGACTGCCAATGCTGAGGACGTCTGCCTGTCTGGACCACTGGCCTCTGGAAATAAACTCTGAATCTGCGAGCTTAGACAGCTGAGAGATTGTCATGCACAACCAAAACTCCTTCCGGAAAGGAAATGCACCCTTTATCGATCAACTGTTGCACTTTTGCCTGAAAACCTTTACAATCTTCGGTTGAATGCCCTGGGGATCCACCATGGTAACCACACTGAGCATGGGGATTGTACCCAGGAGGGTAAGGCTCTGGCACGGGCTTGAGAGCTTTGGGTTCCACCAAAGAATTCTGAATCAACTGTGGAAGAATCTGGCTATACGGCACAGGCACTGGATAGAAAGGAGCATTCCTTCGTTCCAAGTTGTTACAAGGTCGATTCTGACTCTGACACTGATTCCGATAACCTCGGCCACGGGCTCGAGGAGCGACATAAGGTTCCCGATGCGGTGCCCTAGGCACAATTGTCTGTCTAGAATAACGAGACACAGAGGATACTGACCGCTGAGAAGACGGAGAACCAACAGATTTCACCGATTCGACTTGAGGATACCCAACATCATTCATGATTGCGTTGACCATAACTCCTTCTTCAGTTTGAAAGCTACAGAGAGATTCAGTTTCACTAGCCTGACTGCCTGAAACATTCTGGATTCTTCCAGTCTTTACACCATACTCGATGCGCTCTCCTGCCCTTACCAATTCAGAGAAATTTGGTGCAACTCCAAGCATTCTTTCGAAGTACGGGCTCTGCAAGGAGTCTACGAACATGCCTTTTAGCTCTCGGTCTAGAAGCGGTGGTTGCACTCTAGCAGCAAACTCTCTCCATCTCTGAACATACTTCCTGAAAGGTTCATTGTTCTCTTGAGACAATTCTTGCAGCTGCATGCGACTAGGCGCTTCATCAAGATTGTAGTCATACTGTTTCAGAAAATCATTGGCTAAATCCACCCATGATCGGATCTGATCACTCTCCAACTGCATATACCAACTCAGAGATGCCCTAGTCAGACTATCTTGAAAGCAGTGAATCATCAGCTTGTCATTATGCACAAACGAAGTCATTCTTCGGCAGAACATCACCAAATGTTGCTTCGGGCAACTATCTCCCTTGTACTTTTCAAACCTCGGCATTCTGAACTTCGGAGGTAACACTAGGCCAGGAACCAGACACATGTCTGCAGCACTAGGGTTAACAGCGTCTTTACCTTTCAAGGCTTTGAATCTTTCCTCTAATGAACGAAACCTTTCAGCATACACGGGAGCTAATGGGTCTTCATTCTTTGCTATCGGGACCTCTCTTCGGGACCTTGGCACAGGGAAGGAAAAACCCTGGTAGTCTGAGATATCAACAGAAGAAGAACGTTCACCTCGGACGACAAACTGCTCACGTAGGTCTCGGTCTTCAACAGAAGGCTGTACAAGCTGAGCTGCAGTAAGGTTGTTCACTTGCGGAAAGTCTTCGTCATGCGTAGATCCATACAAAGGATTGGACGTCACAGTGAAACCTGACAAGGTATCAACAATCTGGAAGTTGCTCTCTGACATAGCTACCAACAACTTTCAACTGACTTCACTGCTTGATCCTGATCAAATCTGCTTCAACCCCTTGGTCGTCTTCAACACTCACCTTCAGAATCAAAACAACGGCCGGATAAGAGCTCTGACTAGCTGGAGTATGGCATGCAATATGATGCAGGAATGTTCATGCAAATGCAATGCAAGATGCAGCAAACACGGGATCACAGCCCCCACAAAGCTCTGATTGTTGCTGTGTGTCGCTTGCGCGAAAATAAGGTGCCGGAAAAACAGAAGAGTCGCCACCTTTCGTTATTTATCCCTCAGAGCAGGAAAGGAAACGATCGGAAAAACCTGACGAATAAGGGTAAGACAAGGTCATCGCAACCATTGTCTGGGTTCGGGAGTCGGTTACGCAAGGGGAAGGTATTAGCACCCCTCACGTCCGTCGTACTCGACGGGATCCTCGCTTGTGTGTTTACTTGGACGGGTTGGTTATAATCTATCTACCTATCAAGGCTGGCTGAAAAAGAAAAGAAAAATGACTCGGCAAAGCGTCGCGCTTTATGCCTACGTATTCTCATCAGAGAATGAGAAATCAGAGTCAACGTAGTTCGGCTAACTACGGGTGAAGGGTTGAAGGTTGCTCGCTAGGATATCGCATCCTATGCCTACGTACTTTCATCTGGTATGAAAGATCAGAGCAAACGTAGTTCGGGAAACTACGGGTTATCTCCTAGAAGAAGTGTTTTTTATTGTTTGCGATTTCAACCGCACTAGAGACTATGACCTGAGAGTGAATGCATCGCATGTCACCCAAAGGGTATCATACTAATCATCCATCCTCAGATAGCTTAAGGCTCGTAACGTACGAAAAGAAATCATTCATGATTACTGTATCTTAAACTGCTTTGAGATGAGAAGAGAACAGGCCCAACTAGGAGGGAAACCGTCAAGTCCTACTGTTATCATGCCATGGATTCATCCTATGGTTGAGGTTTGAACAGGGAACTCCTAGATGTTGTCATGCATAGGTTTCAACCTAAAAGTCTATCATCAAATCCTTATCAAAGGAAATGAGAGTCCTAAGGGATCATGTCAATGATACACCAAAACAGACAAAAGCATCAGCTTTAACAGTAAAATGCATGCAATGCAAGTGAGGGAGGAAATGTGTGTGGGGCTTCAGCCTCCACAAGCTCGTCTCGACCTCAAGCCAGTCATGAAATAACAGTAATCATACTGAAGATAAACAACATACTATCGAGCAATAACAGATAAAAGAAATGAAGTGCCATCAGGTAAACAAAACACACATGCTTGAGAAAGAAAGACTCTACTCTCCAATCTTAACCCTAACACAGAATCTGAATCAAATCTAATCAAAGCCCTAAAGCAAAACCCACCTACCTCTAAGCAAAGCCCTAAAGCAAAACCCTAAACAAGAGAATTCAATCCCAGTCTTCAAGCTTCAGAACAAGCTTACCAAAGAAAGGGAGCTAAGCAGGCAGACTCATAGTGTCTTCCTCAGGAAAGCACTAGGAGGTGTATACTCAGGAGTCATACCCTATGTGGCTCAACCACTGTGATCAGCTTACGTTCCTCCTCAGGAGAAACTAAACTCACAAGCAGGCTCCAACATCACTGGATATTTAGGAAATCCTATCTGAACTAGTGGAACTAAGTGAATAGACTCATAGGACCTCCCTCAGGAAAGTACTAGGAGGCTTCCACTTAGGAGTTGTATCCTATGTGGCTCAACAACTATGATCAGTTTACATTCCTCCTCAGGAGAAATTAAACTCACAAGTTGGCTCCAACATCATTGGATACTTGAGAAATCCTAGATAAACTAATGGAACTAAGTGAATAGACTCATAGGACCTTCCTCAGGAAAGTACTAGGAGGCTTTCACTTAGGAGTTGTATCCCATGTGGCTCAACAACATGTGATCAGTTTACATTCCTCCTCAGGAGAAATTAAACTCACAAGTTGGCTCCAACATCATTGGATACTTGAGAAAGAGGTGAGAAGAAAGAATGAAAGTCATTCATAGTGCCTTCCTCAGGAAAGTACCATGAACTTCCTTCAAACTTCAGGATCTCAAACCTCACAGGCAGGGGACAAGCCAAGCTCTGGGTCTCTGAGTCTTGATCTACAATCTTCTCTTCATGATGCCCTCCAACAAGATCTTCAAGACAACACAAGCCCCACAACCAATTCCCCAAAATAAAACCCCAGATATGAACAGATAACCACAGGGCAGACAAAATCAATAGGCAACCTCAGAAAATACCTAAAAATACTAAACCAATGGGGAAAAATCTAACAATTATTTACAAGGGTCTACCATATCTACCTATAACATCTACATGGGCCTCTACCTAAAAATCAAGACAAAACTATTCAAAGAAAATGAATTCTTCACCTAAGCACAACCTAAACCCTAATTAGGATACCCTAAATCTACCCTAATTAAACTAATCAAAATTTAATTCTAAAATTCTAGAATAAATCCTATGGGGAACTATGATTCATCATCTAATTGCACAAAAAAGAATGGATTAAAAAGACTAAAGGAAGGTCCTAAAACAATTCTTGCAAAATGAGGTATCAACTAAAAGAAAGAAAATACACTATATTAAAGAAAATACCACTAAAAATTCTACATTAAAAATAAAATTCCATTTTTATTTTTATATTTTTCTACACAAAATTATCTCAACATAAAAAAAAGAATGGACAAAAAAGAGTTATTTTTCATTTATTTATGAATTTTTAAAGACAAGAAAAATATTAAAAGAAATCAAAAATATAAAATGATTAATTAAAGGGGAAGGGGGTGTGATAAGTAAGGCGCGTTAGTTCAAATTAGTTGGGCCAGAATAGGGGGGGGGGTGCGGATAGAAGCAGGCAAGCCCAAGCGCGTTACTAAACAAAACGCCGCGTTTCATTTTTAAAATTTTTCCCCCCCAATTTCAGATTTAATCACGGCCGCACGATGAAAGGAAAAGGTCAAAAGCTGGGGACTCATCCAACGGCATCTGGCCATCGTCCCAACTCAAACTAGGGTTTTGCAAAAAGCCTCCCTCCATGCACTAATCTTCTCCTCACTCGTTCTCTCTGCTCAGTGGATGAAATGCCACGATTCCAAAACGAAAAGTTTTCTACTAATCAAGAGGAACACAGCCATACGTGTAGTTTTCATTAACTCCCCCTAGATCATTCAAACAGAAGACCTTAAGATCATGGTTCCACCATGTTCATCTGAGATCAACCATGGTGAAGCTTCAACCTAAGGATCTAAACTTGCTCTACATGCTACCCTAGTTAATCTAACCTAATCCATGCTAGTTAAAACTCCCTAAACAGCTAGTTCTTGGAGATTAAAGAATCACTCACCTGCCATGGAACCTCACACAGAGCTCTCAAACTTATGGGAAAAGATCACCTAATATAGTACATCAATCCTATACCTAAAGAACTACTTGAAAGTGCATAAATTAGGAGAATTATGGAGAGAAACTAACCTGTCAAGTGATGATGGTAGGTGCTCGTGGAGGATGATTCAAGGCTTGTAATGGCTGCAATGAGATCCTCTTGTGATGCACAAGTTTCTGTTTGCACTTATTGTGAAAGAGATGGCTTGTAGAAGCAGATTTCTTGGATTGCTTGAACTTGAAGAAAGTGCTTCAATGGCTATTTCTCTCTCTCTCTCTCTCCTCTGAATTCTCCTTCTATCACCAACCTCAATCACTCTCTAATGCACTCTTCTTATAATGATCATTAGACACTTCTAGATTCATCTAGAATATGGTGGAAAGTTCTTGAAAATCTCATGTGGGGACAAGTTGAAAATCTCACATCCCATGCCTTATGCCTTGCAATGTGGTCTTAAAATATCTTTACATGAGATATTGAGAAGGAGTGCACAACTACAAGCCTTGGTTTTGCCTTGTGTTAGGATTTCCCAAGTTGCCTTCTTTTTCAAGTAACAAGTCTTCAAAGCAACCCCCATTTTAAAGCTTCAAATCAAAATTCTATCTAAACCAATGTTCTCAAAATGATGTTTCCAATCAAAATGATATATTGGATGACCTATTTTGGATTTGTGGATCTTCCAAACCAATTTCCAATTTCAACTTTTCAAACTTATAAGCCATTTTTAGTTCATTTTTGACCAATCATGTAACTTCATGCTATGAGCTTTTCCAACAATTTGTGGCCTTCTTTCTAGACTTAAAATCCCATTTTGAACAACTTTCATGTTTTGAATTTTTCCATTTGAGGCTTGGAAATAGGAGTTTTAGGCATTGGCTAAAATGACCTATAACTGACAAATGACCAAAATACCCCTGTCTTGTTCAAACCATAAGTTGAGTTCCATGAATCCTATCAAGGACTTCTACCACTCAAATTAAAGCTAAGAAGATGCTATTCAACATTCATGTTTACCAAGAAGTCATAGGAATCATCCTACTAGGGCAAAAGTTGTCTGCAAGTGGGGTGACTTTCAAGGACCCAGATTCACACACCTCTGCTGACCTGTAATTTGTCAAAACCATAACTTGAGCTCTGTAACTCCTATCAAGGACTTCCACCACTCAAATTAAAGCTTAGAACAAGATCTACAACATTCATGTTGTGGGGAAGGTGAGATATCAATCACATCTTGAGCTAAAACTGCCTGGAAGATAGGGATCAAATTAGGGTTTTTCACTGACAATCCTTGGGGACCCTGACTTGAAACTTCTCAAACTCCTCACTCATGATGAGTTGGCCTAGGAATAATCTTTATATCATCTCTATGCATCATTCCATGATCTCATGGCCCTTGGATTGAGTCTCAACCTTCTCCAAATCTTCAGTTATCCTAGGGTTGACCCAGTCAAAACCCTAATTCTATCATTCATGGTTGAATCTTCTGAACTCTTGCATAATGACTTCTCTGGGCTTCATGAAGGCTATCAAGACATCTCATAGGCTTTCCCAAAACATTAAGTTCATTCTCAAAGTCTCAGAATTATTTGAGGGGCACCCACAACCCTCAAACTATGAAGCACACAACCCTGGTTTCAAACCACTTCTTCTGAGGATCTCTTGAACTTTCTGATGAAGGTATCCACTTTCAAACACTCAATGAATAAATAATTGTTGGTCAAATTTTGGGGTGCAACAGCTGCCCCTATTCAAACGGCTTGAACCTGACTGGGTGAGAAGCGAACGGCTCTCGACCAATCAAGGTACGAGACGGTTGAATATCGGTAAACCCGAAAATTTGCCAACTGCACGAGCACACAGTACTCTGCGGGGAACAAATCTTCGAATACTACAACACTAGCTGCTCAACAACTAGCTGGAGAAATGTCGACCTGGCATCACCGTCAGACAATCAAAATACCCTGCATCACCGCTGGAGAACTAAACCTGACATCACCGTCGGACGATCGAAGTACCCTGCGTCACCGCTGGAGAACTAAACCTGACATCACCGTCGGACGATCAAAGCACCCTGCGTCACCGCTGGAGAACTAAACCTGACATCACCGTCGGACGATCGAAGTACCCTGCGTCACCGCTGGAGAACTAAACCTGACATCACCGTCGGACGATCAAAGCACCCTGCGTCACCGCTGGAGAACTAAACCTGACATCACCGTCGGACGATCAAAGCACCCTGCGTCACCGCTGGAGAACTAAATCTGACATCACCGTCGGACGATCGAAGTACCCTGCGTCACCGCTGGAGAAACATCTTCGACTTCAATCAGAAGACATATCATTCACTTGATCGTAGTCAATCATCACCTCAGGATAACTGACTTGGTCTTCAGACCCAAACGGATCACTCTGTTGTATCTACAAACTCTGGAACCTTGTCTTCAGCCACCCGTTGATTTATCAACACGGAAGTCTGAACTCACAGGAACTTTCTGATGTCGCTTTCAGGCGCTTATGAAATCCATCTTCAGATCAGACATCATTGTTGAAGCATACATATCACGCTGCTGAGGACTTCAAGAATCATTTTGAACAAACAGATCAGTCGGGCATCTTCAAGAATCGTCCTGAACTAATAACCTTTCTGGAGCAAACATTCTGTTGGGTATTCCAGGAATCTTCCTGGGCAATTCTTGCTGGGGACGCTACTGGGGAGCTCAAGTATCACTCTAGGCAACCAACTCGGGAACCTGCGCTGAGGTATTAAGAATCATCTTAAGCACACGGCCCTGCTGAGGAATTCAAGAATCATCTCTAACTGAAGACTTCGCTGGGGATCTCAAAAATCATCTTGAGCGAGCGACTGTGGGGATTACACCGGGGTCTTTAAGAATCATCTCAAAAGCGACCTTGCCGGGGAGAATATCAAGAATCGTCCTGAGCAACCGGTCTTTTGGTGGTACACCTGTTCAACAAGGATGATGATGACCTAGATCACGCTTATGATGCGTATGCTTCGGCACCATGCCCCACACGGCAGGAATGATATGCGTTTATGCTAAATGCTATGCAATCATGCACAATGCTATGCAACGTTAAATGCTATGCAGTGTCAAATGCTATGCAGTGACGCACAATGATGCGATCCCGTCAGCAAAATAAATGCCGAAGGGGGAAATCCTCCTGTCAAGGAGAAAGAATCATTCAGGTAGAGGAATCATCCTGCTGAGGAGAACGTGAACACGCCAATATCAATCAGGCTCTGTCTGGGGAATTGATCTTCCGCGAACCGCTGCAGGGGAACAACTTCAGCTGACTGCTGCAGGGGACGAAGCTCTACGAGAACTTGGATCTGCTGATATCAATCGCGAGAATAAACTGCGTAGCCGTCTCGGCTACTCTTCTGGGGATGACCACTCTGTGGGGAACCAACTTCAGCTGCTCACCACTCCACTGGGGAAAACCAATCATGATCTGATCAACTTCCAAGGATTCGACTCTCTTGGACATCTGCAAACTCGGCTGAGGAAGGAGAAATCATTCTGCTTCGATGGAGAGAGTGCGATCCTGGGGAAGCACAGCACTAGCTGCCCCACGCTCTGCTGGGGAAAATTGATCATGATCTGATCAACTTCCAAGGATTCTGCTTTTCTGCGGACTCAACCGGGGAGGGAAATCATTCTACTTCACTGGAGAGTACGTCCCTGGTGCGGAGTTTCAATTTCGCCAGGGAAGAAAGGGTCATCTGCCTTCGGGGGAGAGTACAACGCTGCCGGGGAATACAACATCAGCCGTTTCAATACTCTATTGGGGAAGAGGGACTCGTCCAACTTCAGGAGAGAATACGGATCTGGTGGGGAATCTCAATTCCGCTGGGGACCTTAGTCTGGCACCATCAGTTACTGCATCCTTCGGCTAACGAACAACCTCCTGCGAAACCTGCACTTGTGACCCGGTGCGGGGGAGACACCTGCTTTGGTGACTTTACTGGGGAAACACGAGCTCCAGTACCCAAACATTTCTATGAACTCTGCACTTGTGACCCGGTGCTGGGGAGAGACGACATCATTCTTCGGTGCTTGGCTTAGCTGATGAGGTGACATTCCTTCAGGATGCGCCTGCTTGGGGAAGAGAATCACCTCTACCCGGGGAAGACATATCAATGCTCACCACCTTGCGTTTAGATTCTGCGGAGGAGAGACTACTGAACTCTGCTGGGGAAGGAGGACTCATCCTGCTTCGGGGATACGCACGGCACATCTTCTGGCAAGTGCTACACCTGCAACGACACAAACAAACAGACAAGATACCCTCCTCAAAGGGGCCTATCCAGGTTATTATCTCGTGACAATATTCAGTTAATTAGTTGTTTCAACAATCAATGGGCCTAGGCCCGCAGGTTTATGTATGCGCATTTTATCAAAAAAAACACATCGGCGTTCTCATTCGCAAACAAAACAGGTAAATGCTAAACAATCAAGTAGAATTGCTGAATAATGTGCATTTTATTGATGATGAACCCCTGAACGGGTAAAAATGTTTTACAACAGAGGCAAGCTCCTGGAATGAGGAAGCCGCGCAAAAAAGGAAAACATAAATATACATCAGTATATACAAATGTCGGCAATCGAGGCGTAGACGAACACCATGAGTTGATCCCTCTAAGACCCACTCGACTTTGATACTTCTCTGATGCTTCAGCTTTGGAAGAGATTGATTCAGATAAACGGCCCTCAGGTCTTCCGAACCACTAAACAATGAAAGTCCGTACGCGGAACGCAGTCATTTGCTTATTCAAATCCCTAACTTTTGCGTGAACCGCCCTTTACGGGTTTTCAGTTCACCGGGATACCCTTTTTTGCCGAAGCCGCCCAGTGTAGGTTTTCGACTCCGCGGGTGTACATTTTTTCAATATATCCCTAATTTTTGCCCGAACCTTTTATTCTGTTTTTAGTTCGCCGGGATGCCCCTTTTTTGCCTGGACTCTTTCTTTTTTGTCCAGCGGGTCTCTTTCAAGCAAAGTATTTTTTAACTGCGTCCGCGTTCACCGGGGATGCAAAATCTTCACCATCCATCGTGGATAACAACAAAGCTCCCCCTGAGAAGACCTTGCTGACGACATACGGCCCTTCGTAATTCGGAGTCCACTTGCCCCGGTGATCGGAGTGTGGCGGAAGAATCTTCTTCAGGACGAGATCACCCGTCTGAAAGCTTCTGGGACGCACCTTCTTATCATAAGCTTTCTTCATTCGGCTTTGGTACAGGCGACCAAATGCAATCGATGCTAGCCTCTTCTCGTCCATCAGGCTGAGCTGGTTCAAGCGATTCGTAACCCATTCTGCCTCATCAAGTTTCACATCAACCAAAACTCGCAAAGAGGGAATCTCCACTTCTAACGGCAGGACAGCTTCCATACCGTACACCAAGGAGAAAGGAGTTGCCCCGGTCGACGTACGCACCGTCGTACGATAACCGTGCAAGGCAAACGGCAGCATCTCGTGCCAATCTTTATACGTCACAACCATCTTCTGAACAATCTTCTTGATGTTCTTGTTGGCCGCTTCAACAGCGCCATTCATCTTCGGCCGGTAAGGAGATGAGTTGTGGTGTTCGATCTTGAAGCTCTGGCACAGCTCCTTCATCATCTTGTTATTCAAATTCGAACCATTATCAGTAATGATCCGCTCGGGAATTCCATAGCGACAGATGATGTCCCTCTTTATGAATTTAGCTACCACCTGCTTGGTCACATTAGCGTACGAGGCTGCCTCCACCCATTTGGTGAAGTAGTCGATAGCTACCAGAATGAAACGATGACCATTGGATGCGGTGGGCTCGATCTTGCCTATCATGTCGATGCCCCACATGGAGAACGGCCAAGGGGAGGACATGACATTCAATGGGCACGGCGGCACATGAACTTTATCAGCATAAATTTGGCATTTGTGACATTTCTTCGCGAATCTGAAGCAATCCGACTCCATAGTCAACCAGTAATATCCTGCTCTCAGGATCTTTCTCGTCATGGCATGCCCGCCGGCGTGCGTACCAAATGTGCACTCATGGACTTCTTCCATGAGCATACTTGCTTCTTTCTCATCCACACATCTGAGCAGCACGAGATCGTGGTTTCTCTTATATAGCACTCCATCAGGGTTGAGGTAAAAGTTTCCAGATAACCTCCTCAGAGTCTTCTTATCCTGGGTTGACGCGCCCGCAGGATACTCCTTGGTCATAAGGAAGGTCTGGATGTCGTGGAACCATGGCTTGCCGTCAGTGGCATCATCGATTGCGAACACGAACGCTGGTCTATCAAGCCGCGAAAGCACAATTCTTGGAGCCTCATTCCAATAATTGACTTTATACATTGAAGCCAACGTGGCCAAAGCATCAGCCATTTGATTTTCAGCCCGGGGTACATGATGAAGTTCTACTCGGTCGAAGAACGGAAGCAGCCTCCTGGCATAATTCATGTACGGCACTAGATTCGCTTGACGAGTTTCCCACTCCCCTTTGATCTGATTGATTACAAGCGCTGAGTCACCATATATGTCTAGATTCTTGATTCTCAAATCAATTGCCTCTTCTAGACCCATAATGCATGCTTCATACTCGGCTTCGTTGTTGGTAACTGGAAACGTCAGTCTTGCAGTAAACGGGATATGGGATCCGTGAGGAGTCGTGATGATAGCCCCGATACCACTCCCATAGGAATTAACCGCTCCGTCGAATATCAACTTCCACTGAGACTTCCTATCTGGCCCCTCATCGGGCAATGGCTCATCGCAATCCTTCGCTTTGAGAAACATAATGTCCTCGTCAGGGAATTCGAACTTCATCGGCTGATAGTCTTCGATTGGCTGTTCGGCAAGGTAGTCAGACAATACGCTTCCCTTGATGGCTTTCTGGGAGACGTACTGAATATCATATTCTGTTAACACCATCTGCCACCTGGCAATCCTGCCCGAAAGAGCCTGCTTTTCGAAGACGTACTTGATCAGATCCATCTTCGAAATTAGCATAGTGGTGTGGTTGAGCATATACTGTCGTAGACGTTTGGCGGCCCAGGCTAATGCACAACACGTCTTCTCCAGCATCGAGTATCGAGATTCACACTCAGTGAACTTTTTACTCAAATAATAAATGGCATGCTCCTTTCTGCCCGCCTCGTCGTGCTGACCGAGAACACACCCCATACTATTCTCCAGAACCGTCAGGTACATGATTAATGGCCGTCCAGCCACTGGGGGTATCAAGATTGGAGGTTCTTGAAGATACTACTTTATCTTATCGAATGCCTTCTGGCAATCCTCATTCCAAGTAATCGCCTGGTCTTTCTTTAAAATCTTGAACATCGGTTCACAAGTGGCCGTGAGCTGAGAGATAAACCTTGCAATGTAGTTTATTCGGCCCAAGAAACCACGAACTTCTTTTTCTGTTTTCGGCGCTGGCATTTCTTGGATAGCTTTTATTTTCGCAGGATCAACTTCAATACCCCGTTCACTAACGATAAACCCCAATAACTTTCCGGACCGCACTCCGAAAGTGCACTTGTTAGGATTCAGCCTCAGCCTGAACTTCCTAAGCCTTTCAAACAGCTTCAATAGGTTGACCAGATGCTCCTCCTCCGTTTGGGACTTTGCAATCATGTCATCAACATAGACCTCGATCTCATGATGAATCATATCATGAAACAAAGTTACCATTGCTCGCTGGTAAGTGGCCCCTGCGTTCTTCAGACCGAAGGGCATTACCTTGTAGCAAAACGTGCCCCAGGGGGTGATAAACGTCGTTTTCTCCATGTCCTCCGGCGCCATCTTAATCTGATTGTAACCGGAGAAGCCATCCATGAACGAAAACACGGAAAACTGGGCTGTATTGTCGACCAACACATCGATATGAGGCAACGGGAAATCATCCTTAGGGCTTGCCCTGTTCAAATCCCGATAATCGACGCACATGCGTACCTTACCGTCCTTCTTCGGTACAGGCACTATGTTGGCGACCCACGGAGGGTAAGTGGTAACGGCTAGAAATCCTGCGTCCAACTGCTTCTGGACTTCTTCTTTGATTTTTACAGCCATGTCTGGTCTCGTCCTCCTGAGCTTCTGCTTGACTGGAGGGCAATCTTCTCGCAACGGCAAGCGATGAACCACGATATCAGTGTCAAGTCCGGGCATATCCTCATATGACCAAGCAAAGACGTCACTATACTCTCGAAGCATCTCGACCAGTCTATGCTTGACATCATTCTGCAGCGCAGCCCCTACCCTGACATTTCTGACGAGCTCCTCAGAACCCAGATTTACAATCTCAATATCCTCCTCGTGAGGCAGAATAACCTTCTCTTCTTGTCTCAACAAGCGGGCCAACTCTTCCGGAAGGTCTTCGTCTTCATCAATCTCATCCTCGGCTTGATAGATCAGGCAATCAAAGTCGTAGTGAGCCGTAGAGGGTCCAGAGTCGATGTCATCTGTTACGTGGATCCTGCAATAACAAGGGTTAAGTTTAAAGCAAGAATATGCAGGTTAGCACGAACCTCGTTGCCATTTTGCTGTTTTTTCGAGATAAACATAAAATAGGAATAACAGAGAACACAATATTTGATTACGAAGAAAACGCCTTTTATTTATTAACAAAATGCATACACATAATCCAACAAGGCCCTGACAGTAAAACCACTATGCCCCGGGCAGGACATAGGGTTGTACAAAAGATTGTAAAAAGCAAATCATTACTCTTCACTTGTCAGCTTGATAATCTCCTTGATGGTCCAATTGTGGAGGCGCTCGCCTGGCTTGCTCGGTTGAATCCAGGCGTCAAGATCGCAATCACTGTCTCCGCTGTCCTCTGACGCAGCGTTGATGCTCTCGAAAATTACTCCCCCCTTGGTGAATAAGATCGGCCCTTTCCCATGAGATGAACTGCCAGAAGAAGATGAAGCTTCAGCTCCAGGAGAATACCCTAATCCAAACTTATCCTGTTTGATTGGTATGTCCAAGACATGCCCCCAGCCTGGGGTGGAACCGGCTTCGACAACGGCCCGAGCTTCCTTAAACGAGGAGAGGTTCAACTCTTGCTTCTCTGCAACAACGGGAGCTACCTCCTTCACCCTGACGGTTTCAAATGCTTGGCAAAGAGTCTCATGGATCTCACCATCCATTTCGACGTATTTAAAGGACGATAGGTGGCTCACCATGATGTCCTCTTCACCGCAGACTGTCACTATGCTGCCCCCAACAGCATATTTAAGCTTCTGATGCAGCGTGGACGTTACGGCACCAGCAGAATGGATCCACGGCCGACCTAAGAGGCAACTATAGGCGGGCATGATATCCATGATATAGAAAACCGCATTAAACGTCTCTGGACCAACTTGAATTGGCAGGGTCAATTCTCCGAAGACGTGGCGCTTGGTTCCGTCAAAGGCCTTCACGACCAGATCACTGGGCGTGCACAGCAGTCCACGGGTGTCCAACTTCATCAGTGCCTTCTTCGAAAGCACGTTAAGCGAGGAGCCCGTATCCACCAGGACATGTGACATAATCGTGCCTCTGCACTCTGTTGAGACGTGCAAGGCGCTATTGTGATCTCTTCCCTTAGGTGTCAGCTCCAGATCTGTAAATCCCAGCCCATTACCAGCATTGACATGGGCCACCACCTCCTCGAGTTGATTTACTGATATCTCCTGTGGCACGTATGCAGCATTCAATACTTTCAATAATGCGTTGCGGTGCGCTTCAGAACACAGCAACAGGTTAAGAATCGAGATCTTTGACGGAGTCTGATGAAGATGATCTACAATTTTGTAGTCACTCTTCTTGATTAGTCGCATGAACTCTTCAGCATCTTTAACCAGCAAGTCTTTCTCTGCCCCTGCAGGGACCTCTTCAACAACTTTACCTTTACCTTTATCCACAGCGTCGGCTCGGACCACTTTCTCCGCTGCAACCTCTGCTGGTGCGAATACTCTTCCGCTTCTAGTGATACCACTGACTTCGGTAAGATTCTGCGCAGTCGATCCGGATGGCTCAAGCTCTATCTTCTGACCATTACAATAAACTTCGGCGCCATAATGCCATGGAACGGCATTGGTACTCTCGAATGGGATTGGTCCGGCCCTGGTGATGGTGATAGAAGGCGGACGGGGCGCGGAAATAGTAATAGGGTGACGAGGAATAGTAATGGTAGCAACTTCCTCTGCCTGCTTCAGCACGACTTCCCCTGACGCACTCTCAACGCTCCGGCTGAATTGCAAAATACCCTCGGACATCAGACTTTGGATACCTTCGATCAACTGCTCACACCCATCAGGAAGTGTAGCACAAGCCATACATAACTCTCCACATCCAGGAAAGAAGCCCCTCTTCAGCAACTTAGCCTTGACAAAACTAAGTGGGGTTTTCAAATCTTTGACATCAGTCAGTAAGTCTGAATTCTCCTCAGTGATAACAGCATTCACTCCGCCCCCCTTATGATGAGGCATTGGATTTTTGGTGACGTTGGGCACGCTGTCAGAAAAGTTGATAACCTTGGCGTCGACCAAGTCCTGGACTTTGTGCTTAAAAGCTTTACAATTCTCAACCGTATGGCCAGGTGCCCCCGAGTGAAATTCACAGGTAGCATTATCATCATACCCCGGTGGTGGTGCCCCTGTTAAGGGAGCCATTGTCCTCTTGTGAACCAATTGGAGTTGAAGCAACGTTTGCAGAAGCTGTGCATATGACATAGGTGGAGTTTCAAGATGACGGTTTGCCAGGGGACCCCGATTCTGATATCTCTTATATCCCTGATTATTCTGTTGCTGGGGCTGCTGCTGCGGCTGCGGCTGCGGCGGAGCAGCTGGGATGTTTATGCTAGCAATCTGAGGCTGAGGGCCCTTACCCTTCCTCCTAGCATTAGTGACAGCACTGGCATCTCCCTCTCGACGCTTGCCAGTATAAGGTTTCTTGCTAGCTCCTCCAGCTGAGGATGATTCGCCCTGAATTTTTCCGATCTTTATACCGTTCTCAACATGCTCGCCCAAAGTGATGAGGGCCGAGAATGTTCCAGACATGCCACTGACCAGCTTTTCATAATAGATTCCAGGAAGGGTAGCCACGAACATTTGTACCAACTCACGCTCAACCATCGGTGGTTGGACCCGAGCAGCCAATTCACGCCACCGCTGGGCGTACTCTTTGAAGCTTTCATTGTTCCGCTGCGAGAGATTCTGAAGCTGAACTCGGTTGGGAGCCAAGTCGCTATTATATTGATAGTGGAGAACAAACGCTTCTGCAAGATCTTTCCAGGTGCGCACAGTAGCGGGCTCCAAACCCATATACCATTCGAGCGATGGACCAGAAAGACTATCCTGAAAGAAGTGCATCAGCAGCTTCTCATCGTCAGAATAAGCGGACATCTTTCTATAATAAGATCGGAGGTGAACACGGGGACAAGTAGTGCCCCTATACTTCTCAAAGATAGGCACCTTGAACTTGTGAGGTATTTTAAAGTCAGCAATCAACCCGAGTTTGGACATGTCAACGCCCAATGTGTTCTGATTTTCTATATCTCTCATCTTGTCTTCCAGCGCCTTGAACCTGAGTCGAGCCTCAGCAGTCAATTCAGCCTCTACACCTCTCTGAGAGAATATGTCATCTTGATGGTCCTCCAACCACGGTTGAGGCACCACCATATTTCCTGTACCAACATTGCCGTTGACTGGCCCTATGTTAACATTGGCTCCCAAACTACCATTGACGGCGCCAGCCGCGTTGAGTCCGAGATTAGTCATAAGATTGCCGTTAGCACTGCCGTTGCCCCCGGCAGCAGGAACAACGTTCTGTGGAGTATCCCCTTGAGGAGGAGTGGGCACGGCCCTGCCGTGAAGTATTCCATTACTGTCAACCCTGGAGATGAGAGGTTGAACCAAAGTACGAAGCTGGTCTTGCCCATTCGCAACTACTTGCATCAGCTCCATAAAACGATCCATCCGTTCACGAAGCTCTTGAACATCTGACTGTACCTGGTCCATGATTCTCGTCTGATTAGCGCGAGTTGAGTAGCGGTGGATGAGTCTTTGATCAATCCTGGAGATCGAAAGCAGCTCGGAACCTGAGTACCTGAAAAACCTGTCAACATCAAAGGTTAGGAAAAGGTAACAGAATGTATGTCATGCAAAAATGCTTTATGCAGATGCATGCGTGTGTCTGTGTGCTTGAGAGATTATCCCCCGATCCTGGCACCTGTTGGCAATAATAAGGAGAGGAATCCAGGCCCAATCATGGAAACAGCAATCTCACACATAGTATCAGCAATAGTCAGATTCGGCACAACAAGGACCGAGAACTCGTACGCATCAGTCTTCCTGAGAAAGGCTGCAGTAGCACAGTAAGAGGCGAGAGACCCTGGATCGGGGAACCGGTACCTGTCACAGACACACGCCAATGGAATGCGAATGATTATGCAAGCTAATGCAAAATGCAGGCATGCAACAATATATCCAGGTGGCTGCTGTGGAGATTCGGTGTCAACAGTCACTGATGAGAAGGAAACCCCGGCGTAAAACCACTGATCTGATCTGCTGTGAATAACCATCTGATAGGATCGAGATCAAAATTCTGCCCTGACAAGAACGAAGGCCTGATAATAAAGACCCCGGATGCAAGATCAAGGAATATCTGTTGATGAAGTCTTCAGACCCCCAAATCAAAAAAATCTGCCCTGTCGAGAACAAACACACAGCTGCTGATGAGATCTTCAAACCCCACTCAAAATCTGCCCTATCAAGAACAAACAACAACTGCCGATGAGATCTTCAGACCCCACTCAAAATCTGCTCCGTCCAGAACAAACCACTGACGATAATACACTGATCAAAGCCTGCTCTATCGAGAACAGACAAACACCTGATGATAAAATCCTCTGATCAAACCCTCGCTCTGTCAAGAATAGTCAAATCTGCCATTGAGAACCCTGACATCAACATAACTGATTCACTGTCAAGAAAACCAGGTAGTCTGGAGGTCAAAGTTTCCTGCAATATCCCGACCCCACTCACAGGTATGGACCTAATCCACGGACAAAGGTACGGCATCCTATGCGGTCATCAGCGTCACAGACTTTCATGAGTGACGATGCGATTCCCAGAAGGAGTGGCATCATCAAGTCATGAAGAGGCCTCTCTTAGCTGACTTCCAAATGATCGGTCCCCAGAGTCGACAATCCTCACGTCTGGACTCCCCTCAGATCCTCAGGACCGGAAAGGAGCACCTCTGCAAGAATCTCGTCTGAGCGCATATTTTCGTAGGGAACTGTGCCTGCTCAGCAGACAGGTTCGTCTACTACTTCTCTGCAGCTATATCTAGGTGTGTACTCAAAGCCCAGGTCCGGCTTTTCACTCACAGTAACATCCCTCTCCCACAGCAGCACAGATAATCATATCAAACTGGAAATAAAATGCGGGAAGTAAAAATGCGATAAATAAACGCAACCCAACAAGCAAACACACAAACGATAGGATTGACTCTCGTAGGGGATGGGAAACGGTCCCAGCATAAGGGATGGGAAAAGTCCCTAGATGCAATGTCCCCAGCAGAGTCGCCAGCTGTCGCTTGCGCGAAAATAAGGTGCCGGCAAAACAGAAGAGTCGCCACCTTTCGTTATTTATCCCTCAGAGCGGGAAAGGAAACGATCGGAAAAACCTGACGAATAAGGGTAAGACAAGGTCATCGCAACCATTGTCTGGGTTCGGGAGTCGGTTACGCAAGGGGAAGGTATTAGCACCCCTCACGTCCGTCGTACTCGACGGGATCCTCGCTTGTGTGTTTACTTGGACGGGTTGGTTATAATCTATCTACCTATCAAGGCTGGCTGAAAAAGAAAAGAAAAATGACTCGGCAAAGCGTCGCGCTTTATGCCTACGTATTCTCATCAGAGAATGAGAAATCAGAGTCAACGTAGTTCGGCTAACTACGGGTGAAGGGTTGAAGGTTGCTCGCTAGGATATCGCATCCTATGCCTACGTACTTTCATCTGGTATGAAAGATCAGAGCAAACGTAGTTCGGGAAACTACGGGTTATCTCCTAGAAGAAGTGTTTTTTATTGTTTGCGATTTCAACCGCACTAGAGACTATGACCTGAGAGTGAATGCATCGCATGTCACCCAAAGGGTATCATACTAATCATCCATCCTCAGATAGCTTAAGGCTCGTAACGTACGAAAAGAAATCATTCATGATTACTGTATCTTAAACTGCTTTGAGATGAGAAGAGAACAGGCCCAACTAGGAGGGAAACCGTCAAGTCCTACTGTTATCATGCCATGGATTCATCCTATGGTTGAGGTTTGAACAGGGAACTCCTAGATGTTGTCATGCATAGGTTTCAACCTAAAAGTCTATCATCAAATCCTTATCAAAGGAAATGAGAGTCCTAAGGGATCATGTCAATGATACACCAAAACAGACAAAAGCATCAGCTTTAACAGTAAAATGCATGCAATGCAAGTGAGGGAGGAAATGTGTGTGGGGCTTCAGCCTCCACAAGCTCGTCTCGACCTCAAGCCAGTCATGAAATAACAGTAATCATACTGAAGATAAACAACATACTATCGAGCAATAACAGATAAAAGAAATGAAGTGCCATCAGGTAAACAAAACACACATGCTTGAGAAAGAAAGACTCTACTCTCCAATCTTAACCCTAACACAGAATCTGAATCAAATCTAATCAAAGCCCTAAAGCAAAACCCACCTACCTCTAAGCAAAGCCCTAAAGCAAAACCCTAAACAAGAGAATTCAATCCCAGTCTTCAAGCTTCAGAACAAGCTTACCAAAGAAAGGGAGCTAAGCAGGCAGACTCATAGTGTCTTCCTCAGGAAAGCACTAGGAGGTGTATACTCAGGAGTCATACCCTATGTGGCTCAACCACTGTGATCAGCTTACGTTCCTCCTCAGGAGAAACTAAACTCACAAGCAGGCTCCAACATCACTGGATATTTAGGAAATCCTATCTGAACTAGTGGAACTAAGTGAATAGACTCATAGGACCTCCCTCAGGAAAGTACTAGGAGGCTTCCACTTAGGAGTTGTATCCTATGTGGCTCAACAACTATGATCAGTTTACATTCCTCCTCAGGAGAAATTAAACTCACAAGTTGGCTCCAACATCATTGGATACTTGAGAAATCCTAGATAAACTAATGGAACTAAGTGAATAGACTCATAGGACCTTCCTCAGGAAAGTACTAGGAGGCTTTCACTTAGGAGTTGTATCCCATGTGGCTCAACAACATGTGATCAGTTTACATTCCTCCTCAGGAGAAATTAAACTCACAAGTTGGCTCCAACATCATTGGATACTTGAGAAAGAGGTGAGAAGAAAGAATGAAAGTCATTCATAGTGCCTTCCTCAGGAAAGTACCATGAACTTCCTTCAAACTTCAGGATCTCAAACCTCACAGGCAGGGGACAAGCCAAGCTCTGGGTCTCTGAGTCTTGATCTACAATCTTCTCTTCATGATGCCCTCCAACAAGATCTTCAAGACAACACAAGCCCCACAACCAATTCCCCAAAATAAAACCCCAGATATGAACAGATAACCACAGGGCAGACAAAATCAATAGGCAACCTCAGAAAATACCTAAAAATACTAAACCAATGGGGAAAAATCTAACAATTATTTACAAGGGTCTACCATATCTACCTATAACATCTACATGGGCCTCTACCTAAAAATCAAGACAAAACTATTCAAAGAAAATGAATTCTTCACCTAAGCACAACCTAAACCCTAATTAGGATACCCTAAATCTACCCTAATTAAACTAATCAAAATTTAATTCTAAAATTCTAGAATAAATCCTATGGGGAACTATGATTCATCATCTAATTACACAAAAAAGAATGGATTAAAAAGACTAAAGGAAGGTCCTAAAACAATTCTTGCAAAATGAGGTATCAACTAAAAGAAAGAAAATACACTATATTAAAGAAAATACCACTAAAAATTCTACATTAAAAATAAAATTCCATTTTTATTTTTATATTTTTCTACACAAAATTATCTCAACATAAAAAAAAGAATGGACAAAAAAGAGTTATTTTTCATTTATTTATGAATTTTTAAAGACAAGAAAAATATTAAAAGAAATCAAAAATATAAAATGATTAATTAAAGGGGAAGGGGGTGTGATAAGTAAGGCGCGTTAGTTCAAATTAGTTGGGCCAGAATAGGGGGGGGGGTGCGGATAGAAGCAGGCAAGCCCAAGCGCGTTACTAAACAAAACGCCGCGTTTCATTTTTAAAATTTTTCCCCCCCAATTTCAGATTTAATCACGGCCGCACGATGAAAGGAAAAGGTCAAAAGCTGGGGACTCATCCAACGGCATCTGGCCATCGTCCCAACTCAAACTAGGGTTTTGCAAAAAGCCTCCCTCCATGCACTAATCTTCTCCTCACTCGTTCTCTCTGCTCAGTGGATGAAATGCCACGATTCCAAAACGAAAAGTTTTCTACTAATCAAGAGGAACACAGCCATACGTGTAGTTTTCATTAACTCCCCCTAGATCATTCAAACAGAAGACCTTAAGATCATGGTTCCACCATGTTCATCTGAGATCAACCATGGTGAAGCTTCAACCTAAGGATCTAAACTTGCTCTACATGCTACCCTAGTTAATCTAACCTAATCCATGCTAGTTAAAACTCCCTAAACAGCTAGTTCTTGGAGATTAAAGAATCACTCACCTGCCATGGAACCTCACACAGAGCTCTCAAACTTATGGGAAAAGATCACCTAATATAGTACATCAATCCTATACCTAAAGAACTACTTGAAAGTGCATAAATTAGGAGAATTATGGAGAGAAACTAACCTGTCAAGTGATGATGGTAGGTGCTCGTGGAGGATGATTCAAGGCTTGTAATGGCTGCAATGAGATCCTCTTGTGATGCACAAGTTTCTGTTTGCACTTATTGTGAAAGAGATGGCTTGTAGAAGCAGATTTCTTGGATTGCTTGAACTTGAAGAAAGTGCTTCAATGGCTATTTCTCTCTCTCTCTCTCTCCTCTGAATTCTCCTTCTATCACCAACCTCAATCACTCTCTAATGCACTCTTCTTATAATGATCATTAGACACTTCTAGATTCATCTAGAATATGGTGGAAAGTTCTTGAAAATCTCATGTGGGGACAAGTTGAAAATCTCACATCCCATGCCTTATGCCTTGCAATGTGGTCTTAAAATATCTTTACATGAGATATTGAGAAGGAGTGCACAACTACAAGCCTTGGTTTTGCCTTGTGTTAGGATTTCCCAAGTTGCCTTCTTTTTCAAGTAACAAGTCTTCAAAGCAACCCCCATTTTAAAGCTTCAAATCAAAATTCTATCTAAACCAATGTTCTCAAAATGATGTTTCCAATCAAAATGATATATTGGATGACCTATTTTGGATTTGTGGATCTTCCAAACCAATTTCCAATTTCAACTTTTCAAACTTATAAGCCATTTTTAGTTCATTTTTGACCAATCATGTAACTTCATGCTATGAGCTTTTCCAACAATTTGTGGCCTTCTTTCTAGACTTAAAATCCCATTTTGAACAACTTTCATGTTTTGAATTTTTCCATTTGAGGCTTGGAAATAGGAGTTTTAGGCATTGGCTAAAATGACCTATAACTGACAAATGACCAAAATACCCCTGTCTTGTTCAAACCATAAGTTGAGTTCCATGAATCCTATCAAGGACTTCTACCACTCAAATTAAAGCTAAGAAGATGCTATTCAACATTCATGTTTACCAAGAAGTCATAGGAATCATCCTACTAGGGCAAAAGTTGTCTGCAAGTGGGGTGACTTTCAAGGACCCAGATTCACACACCTCTGCTGACCTGTAATTTGTCAAAACCATAACTTGAGCTCTGTAACTCCTATCAAGGACTTCCACCACTCAAATTAAAGCTTAGAACAAGCTCTACAACATTCATGTTGTGGGGAAGGTGAGATATCAATCACATCTTAAGCTAAAACTGCCTGGAAGATAGGGATCAAATTAGGGTTTTTCACTGACAATCCTTGGGGACCCTGACTTGAAACTTCTCAAACTCCTCACTCATGATGAGTTGGCCTAGGAATAATCTTTATATCATCTCTATGCATCATTCCATGATCTCATGGCCCTTGGATTGAGTCTCAACCTTCTCCAAATCTTCAGTTATCCTAGGGTTGACCCAGTCAAAACCCTAATTCTATCATTCATGGTTGAATCTTCTGAACTCTTGCATAATGACTTCTCTGGGCTTCATGAAGGCTATCAAGACATCTCATAGGCTTTCCCAAAACATTAAGTTCATTCTCAAAGTCTCAGAATTATTTGAGGGGCACCCACAACCCTCAAACTATGAAGCACACAACCCTGGTTTCAAACCACTTCTTCTGAGGATCTCTTGAACTTTCTGATGAAGGTATCCACTTTCAAACACTCAATGAATAAATAATTGTTGGTCAAATTTTGGGGTGCAACAGCTGCCCCTATTCAAACGGCTTGAACCTGACTGGGTGAGAAGCGAACGGCTCTCGACCAATCAAGGTACGAGACGGTTGAATATCGGTAAACCCGAAAATTTGCCAACTGCACGAGCACACAGTACTCTACGGGGAACAAATCTTCGAATACTACAACACTAGCTGCTCAACAACTAGCTGGAGAAATGTCGACCTGGCATCACCGTCAGACAATCAAAATACCCTGCATCACCGCTGGAGAACTAAACCTGACATCACCGTCGGACGATCGAAGTACCCTGCGTCACCGCTGGAGAACTAAACCTGACATCACCGTCGGACGATCAAAGCACCCTGCGTCACCGCTGGAGAACTAAACCTGACATCACCGTCGGACGATCGAAGTACCCTGCGTCACCGCTGGAGAACTAAACCTGACATCACCGTCGGACGATCAAAGCACCCTGCGTCACCGCTGGAGAACTAAACCTGACATCACCGTCGGACGATCAAAGCACCCTGCGTCACCGCTGGAGAACTAAATCTGACATCACCGTCGGACGATCGAAGTACCCTGCGTCACCGCTGGAGAAACATCTTCGACTTCAATCAGAAGACATATCATTCACTTGATCGTAGTCAATCATCACCTCAGGATAACTGACTTGGTCTTCAGACCCAAACGGATCACTCTGTTGTATCTACAAACTCTGGAACCTTGTCTTCAGCCACCCGTTGATTTATCAACACGGAAGTCTGAACTCACAGGAACTTTCTGATGTCGCTTTCAGGCGCTTATGAAATCCATCTTCAGATCAGACATCATTGTTGAAGCATACATATCACGCTGCTGAGGACTTCAAGAATCATTTTGAACAAACAGATCAGTCGGGCATCTTCAAGAATCGTCCTGAACTAATAACCTTTCTGGAGCAAACATTCTGTTGGGTATTCCAGGAATCTTCCTGGGCAATTCTTGCTGGGGACGCTACTGGGGAGCTCAAGTATCACTCTAGGCAACCAACTCGGGAACCTGCGCTGAGGTATTAAGAATCATCTTAAGCACACGGCCCTGCTGAGGAATTCAAGAATCATCTCTAACTGAAGACTTCGCTGGGGATCTCAAAAATCATCTTGAGCGAGCGACTGTGGGGATTACACCGGGGTCTTTAAGAATCATCTCAAAAGCGACCTTGCCGGGGAGAATATCAAGAATCGTCCTGAGCAACCGGTCTTTTGGTGGTACACCTGTTCAACAAGGATGATGATGACCTAGATCACGCTTATGATGCGTATGCTTCGGCACCATGCCCCACACGGCAGGAATGATATGCGTTTATGCTAAATGCTATGCAATCATGCACAATGCTATGCAACGTTAAATGCTATGCAGTGTCAAATGCTATGCAGTGACGCACAATGATGCGATCCCGTCAGCAAAATAAATGCCGAAGGGGGAAATCCTCCTGTCAAGGAGAAAGAATCATTCAGGTAGAGGAATCATCCTGCTGAGGAGAACGTGAACACGCCAATATCAATCAGGCTCTGTCTGGGGAATTGATCTTCCGCGAACCGCTGCAGGGGAACAACTTCAGCTGACTGCTGCAGGGGACGAAGCTCTACGAGAACTTGGATCTGCTGATATCAATCGCGAGAATAAACTGCGTAGCCGTCTCGGCTACTCTTCTGGGGATGACCACTCTGTGGGGAACCAACTTCAGCTGCTCACCACTCCACTGGGGAAAACCAATCATGATCTGATCAACTTCCAAGGATTCGACTCTCTTGGACATCTGCAAACTCGGCTGAGGAAGGAGAAATCATTCTGCTTCGATGGAGAGAGTGCGATCCTGGGGAAGCACAGCACTAGCTGCCCCACGCTCTGCTGGGGAAAATTGATCATGATCTGATCAACTTCCAAGGATTCTGCTTTTCTGCGGACTCAACCGGGGAGGGAAATCATTCTACTTCACTGGAGAGTACGTCCCTGGTGCGGAGTTTCAATTTCGCCAGGGAAGAAAGGGTCATCTGCCTTCGGGGGAGAGTACAACGCTGCCGGGGAATACAACATCAGCCGTTTCAATACTCTATTGGGGAAGAGGGACTCGTCCAACTTCAGGAGAGAATACGGATCTGGTGGGGAATCTCAATTCCGCTGGGGACCTTAGTCTGGCACCATCAGTTACTGCATCCTTCGGCTAACGAACAACCTCCTGCGAAACCTGCACTTGTGACCCGGTGCGGGGGAGACACCTGCTTTGGTGACTTTACTGGGGAAACACGAGCTCCAGTACCCAAACATTTCTATGAACTCTGCACTTGTGACCCGGTGCTGGGGAGAGACGACATCATTCTTCGGTGCTTGGCTTAGCTGATGAGGTGACATTCCTTCAGGATGCGCCTGCTTAGGGAAGAGAATCACCTCTACCCGGGGAAGACATATCAATGCTCACCACCTTGCGTTTAGATTCTGCGGAGGAGAGACTACTGAACTCTGCTGGGGAAGGAGGACTCATCCTGCTTCGGGGATACGCACGGCACATCTTCTGGCAAGTGCTACACCTGCAACGACACAAACAAACAGACAAGATACCCTCCTCAAATGGGCCTATCCAGGTTATTATCTCGTGACAATATTCAGTTAATTAGTTGTTTCAACAATCAATGGGCCTAGGCCCGCAGGTTTATGTATGCGCATTTTATCAAAAAAAACACATCGGCGTTCTCATTCGCAAACAAAACAGGTAAATGCTAAACAATCAAGTAGAATTGCTGAATAATGTGCATTTTATTGATGATGAACCCCTGAACGGGTAAAAATGTTTTACAACAGAGGCAAGCTCCTGGAATGAGGAAGCCGCGCAAAAAAGGAAAACATAAATATACATCAGTATATACAAATGTCGGCAATCGAGGCGTAGACGAACACCATGAGTTGATCCCTCTAAGACCCACTCGACTTTGATACTTCTCTGATGCTTCAGCTTTGGAAGAGATTGATTCAGATAAACGGCCCTCAGGTCTTCCGAACCACTAAACAATGAAAGTCCGTACGCGGAACGCAGTCATTTGCTTATTCAAATCCCTAACTTTTGCGTGAACCGCCCTTTACGGGTTTTCAGTTCACCGGGATACCCTTTTTTGCCGAAGCCGCCCAGTGTAGGTTTTCGACTCCGCGGGTGTACATTTTTTCAATATATCCCTAATTTTTGCCCGAACCTTTTATTCTGTTTTTAGTTCGCCGGGATGCCCCTTTTTTGCCTGGACTCTTTCTTTTTTGTCCAGCGGGTCTCTTTCAAGCAAAGTATTTTTTAACTGCGTCCGCGTTCACCGGGGATGCAAAATCTTCACCATCCATCGTGGATAACAACAAAGCTCCCCCTGAGAAGACCTTGCTGACGACATACGGCCCTTCGTAATTCGGAGTCCACTTGCCCCGGTGATCGGAGTGTGGCGGAAGAATCTTCTTCAGGACGAGATCACCCGTCTGAAAGCTTCTGGGACGCACCTTCTTATCATAAGCTTTCTTCATTCGGCTTTGGTACAGGCGACCAAATGCAATCGATGCTAGCCTCTTCTCGTCCATCAGGCTGAGCTGGTTCAAGCGATTCGTAACCCATTCTGCCTCATCAAGTTTCACATCAACCAAAACTCGCAAAGAGGGAATCTCCACTTCTAACGGCAGGACAGCTTCCATACCGTACACCAAGGAGAAAGGAGTTGCCCCGGTCGACGTACGCACCGTCGTACGATAACCGTGCAAGGCAAACGGCAGCATCTCGTGCCAATCTTTATACGTCACAACCATCTTCTGAACAATCTTCTTGATGTTCTTGTTGGCCGCTTCAACAGCGCCATTCATCTTCGGCCGGTAAGGAGATGAGTTGTGGTGTTCGATCTTGAAGCTCTGGCACAGCTCCTTCATCATCTTGTTATTCAAATTCGAACCATTATCAGTAATGATCCGCTCGGGAATTCCATAGCGACAGATGATGTCCCTCTTTATGAATTTAGCTACCACCTGCTTGGTCACATTAGCGTACGAGGCTGCCTCCACCCATTTGGTGAAGTAGTCGATAGCTACCAGAATGAAACGATGACCATTGGATGCGGTGGGCTCGATCTTGCCTATCATGTCGATGCCCCACATGGAGAACGGCCAAGGGGAGGACATGACATTCAATGGGCACGGCGGCACATGAACTTTATCAGCATAAATTTGGCATTTGTGACATTTCTTCGCGAATCTGAAGCAATCCGACTCCATAGTCAACCAGTAATATCCTGCTCTCAGGATCTTTCTCGTCATGGCATGCCCGCCGGCGTGCGTACCAAATGTGCACTCATGGACTTCTTCCATGAGCATACTTGCTTCTTTCTCATCCACACATCTGAGCAGCACGAGATCGTGGTTTCTCTTATATAGCACTCCATCAGGGTTGAGGTAAAAGTTTCCAGATAACCTCCTCAGAGTCTTCTTATCCTGGGTTGACGCGCCCGCAGGATACTCCTTGGTCATAAGGAAGGTCTGGATGTCGTGGAACCATGGCTTGCCGTCAGTGGCATCATCGATTGCGAACACGAACGCTGGTCTATCAAGCCGCGAAAGCACAATTCTTGGAGCCTCATTCCAATAATTGACTTTATACATTGAAGCCAACGTGGCCAAAGCATCAGCCATTTGATTTTCAGCCCGGGGTACATGATGAAGTTCTACTCGGTCGAAGAACGGAAGCAGCCTCCTGGCATAATTCATGTACGGCACTAGATTCGCTTGACGAGTTTCCCACTCCCCTTTGATCTGATTGATTACAAGCGCTGAGTCACCATATATGTCTAGATTCTTGATTCTCAAATCAATTGCCTCTTCTAGACCCATAATGCATGCTTCATACTCGGCTTCGTTGTTGGTAACTGGAAACGTCAGTCTTGCAGTAAACGGGATATGGGATCCGTGAGGAGTCGTGATGATAGCCCCGATACCACTCCCATAGGAATTAACCGCTCCGTCGAATATCAACTTCCACTGAGACTTCCTATCTGGCCCCTCATCGGGCAATGGCTCATCGCAATCCTTCGCTTTGAGAAACATAATGTCCTCGTCAGGGAATTCGAACTTCATCGGCTGATAGTCTTCGATTGGCTGTTCGGCAAGGTAGTCAGACAATACGCTTCCCTTGATGGCTTTCTGGGAGACGTACTGAATATCATATTCTGTTAACACCATCTGCCACCTGGCAATCCTGCCCGAAAGAGCCTGCTTTTCGAAGACGTACTTGATCGGATCCATCTTCGAAATTAGCATAGTGGTGTGGTTGAGCATATACTGTCGTAGACGTTTGGCGGCCCAGGCTAATGCACAACACGTCTTCTCCAGCATCGAGTATCGAGATTCACACTCAGTGAACTTTTTACTCAAATAATAAATGGCATGCTCCTTTCTGCCCGCCTCGTCGTGCTGACCGAGAACACACCCCATACTATTCTCCAGAACCGTCAGGTACATGATTAATGGCCGTCCAGCCACTGGGGGTATCAAGATTGGAGGTTCTTGAAGATACTACTTTATCTTATCGAATGCCTTCTGGCAATCCTCATTCCAAGTAATCGCCTGGTCTTTCTTTAAAATCTTGAACATCGGTTCACAAGTGGCCGTGAGCTGAGAGATAAACCTTGCAATGTAGTTTATTCGGCCCAAGAAACCACGAACTTCTTTTTCTGTTTTCGGCGCTGGCATTTCTTGGATAGCTTTTATTTTCGCAGGATCAACTTCAATACCCCGTTCACTAACGATAAACCCCAATAACTTTCCGGACCGCACTCCGAAAGTGCACTTGTTAGGATTCAGCCTCAGCCTGAACTTCCTAAGCCTTTCAAACAGCTTCAATAGGTTGACCAGATGCTCCTCCTCCGTTTGGGACTTTGCAATCATGTCATCAACATAGACCTCGATCTCATGATGAATCATATCATGAAACAAAGTTACCATTGCTCGCTGGTAAGTGGCCCCTGCGTTCTTCAGACCGAAGGGCATTACCTTGTAGCAAAACGTGCCCCAGGGGGTGATAAACGTCGTTTTCTCCATGTCCTCCGGCGCCATCTTAATCTGATTGTAACCGGAGAAGCCATCCATGAACGAAAACACGGAAAACTGGGCTGTATTGTCGACCAACACATCGATATGAGGCAACGGGAAATCATCCTTAGGGCTTGCCCTGTTCAAATCCCGATAATCGACGCACATGCGTACCTTACCGTCCTTCTTCGGTACAGGCACTATGTTGGCGACCCACGGAGGGTAAGTGGTAACGGCTAGAAATCCTGCGTCCAACTGCTTCTGGACTTCTTCTTTGATTTTTACAGCCATGTCTGGTCTCGTCCTCCTGAGCTTCTGCTTGACTGGAGGGCAATCTTCTCGCAACGGCAAGCGATGAACCACGATATCAGTGTCAAGTCCGGGCATATCCTCATATGACCAAGCAAAGACGTCACTATACTCTCGAAGCATCTCGACCAGTCTATGCTTGACATCATTCTGCAGCGCAGCCCCTACCCTGACATTTCTGACGAGCTCCTCAGAACCCAGATTTACAATCTCAATATCCTCCTCGTGAGGCAGAATAACCTTCTCTTCTTGTCTCAACAAGCGGGCCAACTCTTCCGGAAGGTCTTCGTCTTCATCAATCTCATCCTCGGCTTGATAGATCAGGCAATCAAAGTCGTAGTGAGCCGTAGAGGGTCCAGAGTCGATGTCATCTGTTACGTGGATCCTGCAATAACAAGGGTTAAGTTTAAAGCAAGAATATGCAGGTTAGCACGAACCTCGTTGCCATTTTGCTGTTTTTTCGAGATAAACATAAAATAGGAATAACAGAGAACACAATATTTGATTACGAAGAAAACGCCTTTTATTTATTAACAAAATGCATACACATAATCCAACAAGGCCCTGACAGTAAAACCACTATGCCCCGGGCAGGACATAGGGTTGTACAAAAGATTGTAAAAAGCAAATCATTACTCTTCACTTGTCAGCTTGATAATCTCCTTGATGGTCCAATTGTGGAGGCGCTCGCCTGGCTTGCTCGGTTGAATCCAGGCGTCAAGATCGCAATCACTGTCTCCGCTGTCCTCTGACGCAGCGTTGATGCTCTCGAAAATTACTCCCCCCTTGGTGAATAAGATCGGCCCTTTCCCATGAGATGAACTGCCAGAAGAAGATGAAGCTTCAGCTCCAGGAGAATACCCTAATCCAAACTTATCCTGTTTGATTGGTATGTCCAAGACATGCCCCCAGCCTGGGGTGGAACCGGCTTCGACAACGGCCCGAGCTTCCTTAAACGAGGAGAGGTTCAACTCTTGCTTCTCTGCAACAACGGGAGCTACCTCCTTCACCCTGACGGTTTCAAATGCTTGGCAAAGAGTCTCATGGATCTCACCATCCATTTCGACGTATTTAAAGGACGATAGGTGGCTCACCATGATGTCCTCTTCACCGCAGACTGTCACTATGCTGCCCCCAACAGCATATTTAAGCTTCTGATGCAGCGTGGACGTTACGGCACCAGCAGAATGGATCCACGGCCGACCTAAGAGGCAACTATAGGCGGGCATGATATCCATGATATAGAAAACCGCATTAAACGTCTCTGGACCAACTTGAATTGGCAGGGTCAATTCTCCGAAGACGTGGCGCTTGGTTCCGTCAAAGGCCTTCACGACCAGATCACTGGGCGTGCACAGCAGTCCACGGGTGTCCAACTTCATCAGTGCCTTCTTCGAAAGCACGTTAAGCGAGGAGCCCGTATCCACCAGGACATGTGACATAATCGTGCCTCTGCACTCTGTTGAGACGTGCAAGGCGCTATTGTGATCTCTTCCCTTAGGTGTCAGCTCCAGATCTGTAAATCCCAGCCCATTACCAGCATTGACATGGGCCACCACCTCCTCGAGTTGATTTACTGATATCTCCTGTGGCACGTATGCAGCATTCAATACTTTCAATAATGCGTTGCGGTGCGCTTCAGAACACAGCAACAGGTTAAGAATCGAGATCTTTGACGGAGTCTGATGAAGATGATCTACAATTTTGTAGTCACTCTTCTTGATTAGTCGCATGAACTCTTCAGCATCTTTAACCAGCAAGTCTTTCTCTGCCCCTGCAGGGACCTCTTCAACAACTTTACCTTTACCTTTATCCACAGCGTCGGCTCGGACCACTTTCTCCGCTGCAACCTCTGCTGGTGCGAATACTCTTCCGCTTCTAGTGATACCACTGACTTCGGTAAGATTCTGCGCAGTCGATCCGGATGGCTCAAGCTCTATCTTCTGACCATTACAATAAACTTCGGCGCCATAATGCCATGGAACGGCATTGGTACTCTCGAATGGGATTGGTCCGGCCCTGGTGATGGTGATAGAAGGCGGACGGGGCGCGGAAATAGTAATAGGGTGACGAGGAATAGTAATGGTAGCAACTTCCTCTGCCTGCTTCAGCACGACTTCCCCTGACGCACTCTCAACGCTCCGGCTGAATTGCAAAATACCCTCGGACATCAGACTTTGGATACCTTCGATCAACTGCTCACACCCATCAGGAAGTGTAGCACAAGCCATACATAACTCTCCACATCCAGGAAAGAAGCCCCTCTTCAGCAACTTAGCCTTGACAAAACTAAGTGGGGTTTTCAAATCTTTGACATCAGTCAGTAAGTCTGAATTCTCCTCAGTGATAACAGCATTCACTCCGCCCCCCTTATGATGAGGCATTGGATTTTTGGTGACGTTGGGCACGCTGTCAGAAAAGTTGATAACCTTGGCGTCGACCAAGTCCTGGACTTTGTGCTTAAAAGCTTTACAATTCTCAACCGTATGGCCAGGTGCCCCCGAGTGAAATTCACAGGTAGCATTATCATCATACCCCGGTGGTGGTGCCCCTGTTAAGGGAGCCATTGTCCTCTTGTGAACCAATTGGAGTTGAAGCAACGTTTGCAGAAGCTGTGCATATGACATAGGTGGAGTTTCAAGATGACGGTTTGCCAGGGGACCCCGATTCTGATATCTCTTATATCCCTGATTATTCTGTTGCTGGGGCTGCTGCTGCGGCTGCGGCTGCGGCGGAGCAGCTGGGATGTTTATGCTAGCAATCTGAGGCTGAGGGCCCTTACCCTTCCTCCTAGCATTAGTGACAGCACTGGCATCTCCCTCTCGACGCTTGCCAGTATAAGGTTTCTTGCTAGCTCCTCCAGCTGAGGATGATTCGCCCTGAATTTTTCCGATCTTTATACCGTTCTCAACATGCTCGCCCAAAGTGATGAGGGCCGAGAATGTTCCAGACATGCCACTGACCAGCTTTTCATAATAGATTCCAGGAAGGGTAGCCACGAACATTTGTACCAACTCACGCTCAACCATCGGTGGTTGGACCCGAGCAGCCAATTCACGCCACCGCTGGGCGTACTCTTTGAAGCTTTCATTGTTCCGCTGCGAGAGATTCTGAAGCTGAACTCGGTTGGGAGCCAAGTCGCTATTATATTGATAGTGGAGAACAAACGCTTCTGCAAGATCTTTCCAGGTGCGCACAGTAGCGGGCTCCAAACCCATATACCATTCGAGCGATGGACCAGAAAGACTATCCTGAAAGAAGTGCATCAGCAGCTTCTCATCGTCAGAATAAGCGGACATCTTTCTATAATAAGATCGGAGGTGAACACGGGGACAAGTAGTGCCCCTATACTTCTCAAAGATAGGCACCTTGAACTTGTGAGGTATTTTAAAGTCAGCAATCAACCCGAGTTTGGACATGTCAACGCCCAATGTGTTCTGATTTTCTATATCTCTCATCTTGTCTTCCAGCGCCTTGAACCTGAGTCGAGCCTCAGCAGTCAATTCAGCCTCTACACCTCTCTGAGAGAATATGTCATCTTGATGGTCCTCCAACCACGGTTGAGGCACCACCATATTTCCTGTACCAACATTGTCGTTGACTGGCCCTATGTTAACATTGGCTCCCAAACTACCATTGACGGCGCCAGCCGCGTTGAGTCCGAGATTAGTCATAAGATTGCCGTTAGCACTGCCGTTGCCCCCGGCAGCAGGAACAACGTTCTGTGGAGTATCCCCTTGAGGAGGAGTGGGCACGGCCCCGCCGTGAAGTATTCCATTACTGTCAACCCTGGAGATGAGAGGTTGAACCAAAGTACGAAGCTGGTCTTGCCCATTCGCAACTACTTGCATCAGCTCCATAAAACGATCCATCCGTTCACGAAGCTCTTGAACATCTGACTGTACCTGGTCCATGATTCTCGTCTGATTAGCGCGAGTTGAGTAGCGGTGGATGAGTCTTTGATCAATCCTGGAGATCGAAAGCAGCTCGGAACCTGAGTACCTGAAAAACCTGTCAACATCAAAGGTTAGGAAAAGGTAACAGAATGTATGTCATGCAAAAATGCTTTATGCAGATGCATGCGTGTGTCTGTGTGCTTGAGAGATTATCCCCCGATCCTGGCACCTGTTGGCAATAATAAGGAGAGGAATCCAGGCCCAATCATGGAAACAGCAATCTCACACATAGTATCAGCAATAGTCAGATTCGGCACAACAAGGACCGAGAACTCGTACGCATCAGTCTTCCTGAGAAAGGCTGCAGTAGCACAGTAAGAGGCGAGAGACCCTGGATCGGGGAACCGGTACCTGTCACAGACACACGCCAATGGAATGCGAATGATTATGCAAGCTAATGCAAAATGCAGGCATGCAACAATATATCCAGGTGGCTGCTGTGGAGATTCGGTGTCAACAGTCACTGATGAGAAGGAAACCCCGGCGTAAAACCACTGATCTGATCTGCTGTGAATAACCATCTGATAGGATCGAGATCAAAATTCTGCCCTGACAAGAACGAAGGCCTGATAATAAAGACCCCGGATGCAAGATCAAGGAATATCTGTTGATGAAGTCTTCAGACCCCCAAATCAAAAAAATCTGCCCTGTCGAGAACAAACACACAGCTGCTGATGAGATCTTCAAACCCCACTCAAAATCTGCCCTATCAAGAACAAACAACAACTGCCGATGAGATCTTCAGACCCCACTCAAAATCTGCTCCGTCCAGAACAAACCACTGACGATAATACACTGATCAAAGCCTGCTCTATCGAGAACAGACAAACACCTGATGATAAAATCCTCTGATCAAACCCTCGCTCTGTCAAGAATAGTCAAATCTGCCATTGAGAACCCTGACATCAACATAACTGATTCACTGTCAAGAAAACCAGGTAGTCTGGAGGTCAAAGTTTCCTGCAATATCCCGACCCCACTCACAGGTATGGACCTAATCCACGGACAAAGGTACGGCATCCTATGCGGTCATCAGCGTCACAGACTTTCATGAGTGACGATGCGATTCCCAGAAGGAGTGGCATCATCAAGTCATGAAGAGGCCTCTCTTAGCTGACTTCCAAATGATCGGTCCCCAGAGTCGACAATCCTCACGTCTGGACTCCCCTCAGATCCTCAGGACCGGAAAGGAGCACCTCTGCAAGAATCTCGTCTGAGCGCATATTTTCGTAGGGAACTGTGCCTGCTCAGCAGACAGGTTCGTCTACTACTTCTCTGCAGCTATATCTAGGTGTGTACTCAAAGCCCAGGTCCGGCTTTTCACTCACAGTAACATCCCTCTCCCACAGCAGCACAGATAATCATATCAAACTGGAAATAAAATGCGGGAAGTAAAAATGCGATAAATAAACGCAACCCAACAAGCAAACACACAAACGATAGGATTGACTCTCGTAGGGGATGGGAAACGGTCCCAGCATAAGGGATGGGAAAAGTCCCTAGATGCAATGTCCCCAGCAGAGTCGCCAGCTGTCGCTTGCGCGAAAATAAGGTGCCGGCAAAACAGAAGAGTCGCCACCTTTCGTTATTTATCCCTCAGAGCGGGAAAGGAAACGATCGGAAAAACCTGACGAATAAGGGTAAGACAAGGTCATCGCAACCATTGTCTGGGTTCGGGAGTCGGTTACGCAAGGGGAAGGTATTAGCACCCCTCACGTCCGTCGTACTCGACGGGATCCTCGCTTGTGTGTTTACTTGGACGGGTTGGTTATAATCTATCTACCTATCAAGGCTGGCTGAAAAAGAAAAGAAAAATGACTCGGCAAAGCGTCGCGCTTTATGCCTACGTATTCTCATCAGAGAATGAGAAATCAGAGTCAACGTAGTTCGGCTAACTACGGGTGAAGGGTTGAAGGTTGCTCGCTAGGATATCGCATCCTATGCCTACGTACTTTCATCTGGTATGAAAGATCAGAGCAAACGTAGTTCGGGAAACTACGGGTTATCTCCTAGAAGAAGTGTTTTTTATTGTTTGCGATTTCAACCGCACTAGAGACTATGACCTGAGAGTGAATGCATCGCATGTCACCCAAAGGGTATCATACTAATCATCCATCCTCAGATAGCTTAAGGCTCGTAACGTACGAAAAGAAATCATTCATGATTACTGTATCTTAAACTGCTTTGAGATGAGAAGAGAACAGGCCCAACTAGGAGGGAAACCGTCAAGTCCTACTGTTATCATGCCATGGATTCATCCTATGGTTGAGGTTTGAACAGGGAACTCCTAGATGTTGTCATGCATAGGTTTCAACCTAAAAGTCTATCATCAAATCCTTATCAAAGGAAATGAGAGTCCTAAGGGATCATGTCAATGATACACCAAAACAGACAAAAGCATCAGCTTTAACAGTAAAATGCATGCAATGCAAGTGAGGGAGGAAATGTGTGTGGGGCTTCAGCCTCCACAAGCTCGTCTCGACCTCAAGCCAGTCATGAAATAACAGTAATCATACTGAAGATAAACAACATACTATCGAGCAATAACAGATAAAAGAAATGAAGTGCCATCAGGTAAACAAAACACACATGCTTGAGAAAGAAAGACTCTACTCTCCAATCTTAACCCTAACACAGAATCTGAATCAAATCTAATCAAAGCCCTAAAGCAAAACCCACCTACCTCTAAGCAAAGCCCTAAAGCAAAACCCTAAACAAGAGAATTCAATCCCAGTCTTCAAGCTTCAGAACAAGCTTACCAAAGAAAGGGAGCTAAGCAGGCAGACTCATAGTGTCTTCCTCAGGAAAGCACTAGGAGGTGTATACTCAGGAGTCATACCCTATGTGGCTCAACCACTGTGATCAGCTTACGTTCCTCCTCAGGAGAAACTAAACTCACAAGCAGGCTCCAACATCACTGGATATTTAGGAAATCCTATCTGAACTAGTGGAACTAAGTGAATAGACTCATAGGACCTCCCTCAGGAAAGTACTAGGAGGCTTCCACTTAGGAGTTGTATCCTATGTGGCTCAACAACTGTGATCAGTTTACATTCCTCCTCAGGAGAAATTAAACTCACAAGTTGGCTCCAACATCATTGGATACTTGAGAAATCCTAGATAAACTAATGGAACTAAGTGAATAGACTCATAGGACCTTCCTCAGGAAAGTACTAGGAGGCTTTCACTTAGGAGTTGTATCCCATGTGGCTCAACAACATGTGATCAGTTTACATTCCTCCTCAGGAGAAATTAAACTCACAAGTTGGCTCCAACATCATTGGATACTTGAGAAAGAGGTGAGAAGAAAGAATGAAAGTCATTCATAGTGCCTTCCTCAGGAAAGTACCATGAACTTCCTTCAAACTTCAGGATCTCAAACCTCACAGGCAGGGGACAAGCCAAGCTCTGGGTCTCTGAGTCTTGATCTACAATCTTCTCTTCATGATGCCCTCCAACAAGATCTTCAAGACAACACAAGCCCCACAACCAATTCCCCAAAATAAAACCCCAGATATGAACAGATAACCACAGGGCAGACAAAATCAATAGGCAACCTCAGAAAATACCTAAAAATACTAAACCAATGGGGAAAAATCTAACAATTATTTACAAGGGTCTACCATATCTACCCATAACATCTACATGGGCCTCTACCTAAAAATCAAGACAAAACTATTCAAAGAAAATGAATTCTTCACCTAAGCACAACCTAAACCCTAATTAGGATACCCTAAATCTACCCTAATTAAACTAATCAAAATTTAATTCTAAAATTCTAGAATAAATCCTATGGGGAACTATGATTCATCATCTAATTGCACAAAAAAGAATGGATTAAAAAGACTAAAGGAAGGTCCTAAAACAATTCTTGCAAAATGAGGTATCAACTAAAAGAAAGAAAATACACTATATTAAAGAAAATACCACTAAAAATTCTACATTAAAAATAAAATTCCATTTTTATTTTTATATTTTTCTACACAAAATTATCTCAACATAAAAAAAAGAATGGACAAAAAAGAGTTATTTTTCATTTATTTATGAATTTTTAAAGACAAGAAAAATATTAAAAGAAATCAAAAATATAAAATGATTAATTAAAGGGGAAGGGGGTGTGATAAGTAAGGCGCGTTAGTTCAAATTAGTTGGGCCAGAATAGGGGGGGTGCGGATAGAAGCAGGCAAGCCCAAGCGCGTTACTAAACAAAACGCCGCGTTTCATTTTTTAAATTTCCCCCCCCCCCCCCCCCAATTTCAGATTTAATCACGGCCGCACGATGAAAGGAAAAGGTCAAAAGCTGGGGACTCATCCAACGGCATCTGGCCATCGTCCCAACTCAAACTAGGGTTTTGCAGAAAGCCTCCCTCCATGCACTAATCTTCTCCTCACTCGTTCTCTCTGCTCAGTGGATGAAATGCCACGATTCCAAAACGAAAAGTCTTCTACTAATCAAGAGGAACACAGCCATACGTGTAGTTTTCATTAACTCCCCCTAGATCATTCAAACAGAAGACCTTAAGATCATGGTTCCACCATGTTCATCTGAGATCAACCATGGTGAAGCTTCAACCTAAGGATCTAAACTTGCTCTACATGCTACCCTAGTTAATCTAACCTAATCCATGCTAGTTAAAACTCCCTAAACAGCTAGTTCTTGGAGATTAAAGAATCACTCACCTGCCATGGAACCTCACACAGAGCTCTCAAACTTATGGGAAAAGATCACCTAATCTAGTACATCAATCCTATACCTAAAGAACTACTTGAAAGTGCATAAATTAGGAGAATTATGGAGAGAAACTAACCTGTCAAGTGATGATGGTAGGTGCTCGTGGAGGATGATTCAAGGCTTGTAATGGCTGCAATGAGATCCTCTTGTGATGCACAAGTTTCTGTTTGCACTTGTTGTGAAAGAGATGGCTTGTAGAAGCAGATTTCTTGGATTGCTTGAACTTGAAGAAAGTGCTTCAATGGCTATTTCTATCTCTCTCTCTCTCTCCTCTGAATTCTCCTTCTATCACCAACCTCAATCACTCTCTAATGCACTCTTCTTATAATGATCATTAGACACTTCTAGATTCATCTAGAATATGGTGGAAAGTTCTTGAAAATCTCATGTGGGGACAAGTTGAAAATCTCACATCCCATGCCTTATGCCTTGCAATGTGGTCTTAAAATATCTTTACATGAGATATTGAGAAGGAGTGCACAACTACAAGCCTTGGTTTTGCCTTGTGTTAGGATTTCCCAAGTTGCCTTCTTTTTCAAGTAACAAGTCTTCAAAGTAACCCCCATTTTAAAGCTTCAAATCAAAATTCTATCTAAACCAATGTTCTCAAAATGATGTTTCCAATCAAAATGATATATTGGATGACCTATTTTGGATTTGTGGATCTTCCAAACCAATTTCCAATTTCAACTTTTCAAACTTATAAGCCATTTTTAGTTCATTTTTGACCAATCATGTAACTTCATGCTATGAGCTTTTCCAACAATTTGTGGCCTTCTTTCTAGACTTAAAATCCCATTTTGAACAACTTTCATGTTTTGAATTTTTCCATTTGAGGCTTGGAAATAGGAGTTTTAGGCATTGGCTAAAATGACCTATAACTGACAAATGACCAAAATACCCCTGTCTTGTTCAAACCATAAGTTGAGTTCCATGAATCCTATCAAGGACCACTCAAATTAAAGCTAAGAAGATGCTCTTCAACATTCATGTTGACCAAGAAGTCATAGGAATCATCCTACTAGGGCAAAAGTTGTCTGCAAGTGGGGTGACTTTCAAGGACCCAGATTCACACACCTCTGCTGACCTGTAATTTGTCAAAACCATAACTTGAGCTCTGTAACTCCTATCAAGGACTTCCACCACTCAAATTAAATCTTAGAACAAGCTCTACAACATTCATGTTGTGGGGAAGGTGAGATATCAATCACATCTTGAGCTAAAACTGCCTGGAAGATAGGGATCAAATTAGGGTTTTTCACTGACAATCCTTGGGGACCCTGACTTGAAACTTCTCAAACTCCTCACTCATGATGAGTTGGCCTAGGAATCATCTTTATATCATCTCTATGCATCATTCCATGATCTCATGGCCCTTGGATTGAGTCTCAACCTTCTCCAAATCTTCAGTTATCCTAGGGTTGACCCAGTCAAAACCCTAATTCTATCATTCATGGTTGAATCTTCTGAACTCTTGCATAATGACTTCTCTGGGCTTCATGAAGGCTATCAAGACATCTCATAGGCTTTCCCAAAACATTAAGTTCATTCTCAAAGTCTCAGAATTATCTGAGGGGCACCCACAACCCTCAAACTATGAAGCACACAACCCTGGTTTCAAACCACTTCTTCTGAGGATCTCTTGAACTTTCTGATGAAGGTATCCACTTTCAAACACTCAATGAATAAATAATTGTTGGTCAAATTTTGGGGTGCAACACTGTGCTGCTGACGGGATAAGTCTGCTCTGACGAGAGAAAACCAAGATATCGGGTAGGCTGGAAGTCAAGTTTCCTGCAAAAACCCTCCCACTCACGGGTATGAACCTAAACTGACACAAGTTCGGCATCCTATGCGTTCATCAGCGTCACAGACTTTCAAGAGGGTGATACGATACCCAGAAGGTGTGGCATCACCAGCTCATGAAGCGGCCTCACTTAGCTGAATCACAAATGATCGGTCCCTAGAGTCGACAATCCACCAAACCAGCAACCGTCTCAACCCAAAGGGTTGAAAGAGAAGCCAACCGGGAGAACCTCGTCTGAGCGTGGATTTCATGAGACACTAGTGCCTGCGAAGCAAGCACGCGCCCACTAATTTCCACTCTAAGTCTATGGTGCACTCAAGCCTGGGTCTGGCTTCTCACTCATCAGAGCTCCCATCCCACAACAGCACAATAGCAACAGATAATAATATAGTGCGGGAAATGTAAATACATCAGTAAAATACAACACAAAAATAAACACCCACAGACACGCAAACAAGCGCTAGGATTGACTCTCTTAAGGGACGTTGGATCCCCAAACTGACTCGCCTATGGGATGTTGGATCCCTAGGAACTATCAATTCCCCAGCAGAGTCGCCAGCTGTCGCTTTCGCGAAAATAAGGTACCGGCTGAACAGAAGAGTCGCCACCTTTCGTTATTTATCCCTCAGAGCGGGAAAGGAAACAATCGGAAAAACCTGACGAAAAAGGGTAAGACAAGGTCGTCGCAACCATTGTTTGAGTTCGGGAGTCGGTTACGCAAGGGGAAGGTATTAGCACCCCTCACGTCCGTCGTACTCGACGGGATCCACGCTTGCTTGGGTTGTCTACGGGTGAAAAACAATCTATCTACGGCTGCTAAATCTAAACGGGAAGAAATTGACTCGATAGAGCGTCGCACTCTATGCCTACGTATTCTCATCAAAGAACGAGAAATCAGAGTCAACATAGTTCGGGAAACTACGGGTTAAGTTGCTCGGCAGAGACGTCGCGTCTTGGGCCTACGTATTCTCATCAGAGAAATCAGAGCATGACGTAGTTCAGGCTAACTACGGCTAGACAAGGGTGTTCTCGGTCACACGGGGGTGAGAGATTAAGTTGACGATACTAGCGTACGCATTCTAGTAGTTAGGTGGACGCTGCTCGACCATTGGAGACTTAGGCGTACCTGTTTGCGGTAGAACGGACGTAGTATGTCGGGTTTCGAGGTATGGGAACCTACGGGAACTAGAACTACGGTCTGGTCTCAACTGCACTCGGGCAAGAGAAAAGGATAACATCAGTCGTTAGCGGGAAAGTCTCGATCGCACAGCAGCGAGGAGAACAAAAGGTTAGTTGTTAGTGTGCTTGCTAGGACATCGCATCCTATGCCTACATATTCTCATCAGAGAAAATCAGAGCAGCTGTAGTTCGGCTACTTTCGGGTAGAACGGAGACCACAGCACAAATCTCATTTTATTAATATTCGGAAAGAGTACAATGATTGAGTACAAGAAAATAAACTCCTAAAAAATCCTATCCATCTATCATGGAAAATCTAATGGAAAATAGTCCCCTAACAAGTGGACATTTAAATCTACTTCTAAAAGTGTAAAAAGTCCCCTAACAAATGGACATTTAAAACTACTTCTAAAAGAAAAGTGTAAAATAAACTCTATGTTAAAATTATATCCTAAAAAGAAAATATTAAAATACTATCCCTTTTTTATATCACTATATTTTCTATTACATATTTTTGTATCACATATTCTTTTCTTTAAAAAACCTAAACAAATGAATATAAAAGAAAATGATGGAAAAAAGAAAGAAAACAGGAGGGGGGGCAAACTACAGCTAGGGGTATACAGCCAGCAGAAAATAAAAGAAACTGGGCCCAGCCCATAAGTGCATTCAGAAAAAAAAGCAACACAAAAACAGGGGGTGCAGCGCAGGGGCGTAGGTGTGTAACCCAGCAAAAGAAACCAGAAACTGGGGCCCAGCCCAGCAAAAATGAAGCAGAATTGAGGAGGGGTGAAGCCAATGAAACGGGGGTGTATGGACGAATCCCCAACAGGGCCCAAGGCCCAAACCAACACACGGACTCCTTTCTCACTATCAGAGAACCCAAACCCTAATCCTAATTTTGGCAGAACACTGTTCATGCTTCTCCCACCTGTGCCGCTTCTCTTAACCCTTCTCTCAGATTCTTTCTCATCTCCGTTCATCTTCTCTGTCTCGCTCCCTCACCTCCGTTCAAACTTCACCGTCAAATCTCTATTCTCTCACAAAATCTTTCCATCATCTTCAACTTTCAGTTTCGTTTCACAAACTACAAAAAAAACGAATGAATCAACTAAAAACAAACAACGTTGTTGCAAATCTCTAAACAAGTTGGTCTGTCCTTTGACGTTCTTGAGGATGAGTAATGATTGATGAGGATCTCTGGAAACTCATAACGAAGTTGTTAATAGAAGACCTTTAAGGATCTGAAGGGCATCAACAAGGATTTGGATGAAGAATCTGAAAAGAGCATCGTGTGTTGATGAACATGTTGAAGAACCGATGGAACTTCTTGAAGGAGAATTGAAGGATCTGGAGACTTGATGAATGGATGATGAAGATCACAAATATTGTTGAACTTCACGAACGCGATAGTTGCTGAAAAATTTGAAGGAGATGCTGAAGTTGTGACGAATCTTGATGAACTCATCAAGATCTGGAAAAAAAACCTGACTGTGATGATGACGGTTGTGAGACTCGAGCGAAGCATATGACGAAGCTTATGGAAACGAAAGAATATCTTGATGATGTTCGAAGATGTTAATGAAGATCAAGACTGGATCTGGTGATATGGAAAAATGCATGAAGATCATACGAAGACGGATGAACATGCACGAAGGACTTCATTGAGGATCTTTCAATTTCTGGAGATGCCGATGAACAATGTTGAAGATTCTATGAAGCTCTGGAAGATCATTGCGATGGATGAGCGTTGTTGAAGGTTCTAGATGATGATGGTTGAATGTTGAGCGTTGGCATGTTCTTGATTCTGGGAACGATGATGAAGGTGGTGATGAACACCTCGAGCGTTTCTGGAAAAGTCATGAAGCACAAGGATGAAGGTTGAAGAACTTCATCAGTTTCTGGGCGTTTCTGGGATGAAGAACGGCGAGGAATTTGGACGAACACATCAAGATCTGGAAATCTCACGGTTATGATGAAGGTTCTTGGCAATGAACGATGGAGTGATGGTGGTTTTCTGGAAAACGAGGTCGAAGAACACATGCATATTCTTAAGGATCTTCATGAAGAAGACGAAGATCGAAGGGTTTTCTGGAGAATCATGAGGATAGGATGAAGAACACGGTGGTTTTATGGAGAATCATGAGGATTCCGGCGACGGTTATTGATTCAGGCGACAGTTGCAGTTTGTTTCCGGCGAGGTTATGGATTCCGGCGACCTTCTGGTCGTGAAAACCACCGCGGTGATTTCTGGAAAAATGATATTTGATGATGATTTCTGGAAATCGGTTGATGAACATGATGTTGAGGATGATGAAGATTGTGATGGAAAGATGCAGATTTCGGTGAGTTTGAGAACTCCGGCGACGGTTACCGGCGACCGTTGCGGCGGCTGCATGGCCGGCGGTGGGGTCTCCGGCGAGGGCCACCTGGCATCACGCATGCAAGGGGAGAGGGAGAAGTGAGGACACGTGGTGGGCGAGGTGGCAGTGAGAGAGAGGGAGAGTCTGAACGTGTGGCGAGAGATGAGAGAGAAAAACGTGGAAGCTGAGAGAGAAAAACGTGGATGAGGTGGAGGAGTGAAACGTGGAGGTGAAGGTGGGACCTGAAGTGCACACGCGGCCTTTTATAGAGATGACACCTGGACTGGGGTTTGTGGCTGGGCCTCCAAAATAGGACACACGGCCCACTAAATGAGACTCTGGTTAATGATTAATGAACAATGATTAAACTAATTAACACTCAATTAAACTAATGAACATTAAAAACTGCAATTAAATCTTAAACGAAAATTAAAGCTAATCTAATCCTAATTAAATCTAATAAACTCTAATTAACACCTAAACAAATGATTAAGACCTAATTAATCTCTATTAAATCCTAATTAAATCTAAAAAAGAAGATTAACCTAAAAACTCTATTAATCTCTAAACTAATAAAAACTCTAATAATTTCTAAACTAATCCCACTAATTTCTATACAAACAAAAATAGAAGAAAAACTCTATTAATTTCTATTAAAGAAAATCCTAATAAAAGAGATTATCCTATTAAAAATCAATTTAAAAATCTACTTAATATCTAAGAAAATATGATTTATTCTAAAATCTATTTAAAACAATTAATATCTATTAAAGCTATTTAAAAATCTATCTAATACCTAAAAAAATCAATTAAACCTATTAAAACAATCTAGAAAATAAGGGGGAAAATCTAAAAATAGCGAGGAAGCCGATTAAATCGACTAGCGACTATATTGAAATAAACGGTAAAAATCCCGGACACCGAGAGGTCCTCAAAAACAACAGCGAGAGCTGAAAACACTGGGACGAGCACCGATTCTCAAAATACATCCTCGTATTGGTCTGAAATGCTTGAAGCGCGATCAGAGGGCTGTAATCCCGATAAAGTCAATCTGACTGGAAAAAATGCAATGTACGTGGTATGCAAATGCGAAATGAGTCGAAACATGAGCCAAACTGCGATAAGTAGTTGGTCAAATTTTGGGGTGCAACACATATCGAGATAAATCGGTGCTGAGAGAGATGGAAGAGAGCGCGGGTTACGAATATTCGAATAAGGGAGCGTCGCATTGATTAAGTTCTAGGAGGTTGATTTTAAGGAAAAAGTTATATTAAAATTACGTGAATTGATTTGTAAGAAAATATTATAATTAGAGATACATTATTTTAGTAAAAATTAAATAAGATTGATAAATTAATTAGATTTTTAGTTTTTTTAAAAAATGAATAATGATTTATTAAATAAAATGAGTCTTGGTAAGTGGAAAAAGTTTTTATTATTATAAAATGAATACAAGTTAATTAAAATTATGAAATAGGTTTTAATATTATGTGAATAGAATAAATGGGAGAAGTTTGATTAATTAAATAAACAAATAATTCAATTAAAAAGAAAAAAAGATTTTAAGAAAAATAGTTATTAAGCTATTAATTAAATAAGGTTAATTAAAAAGATATTGATTTGAAAAACTCCAGATTCTCAAATCTCTAAATCTCCTCCTTTCCCTTGTCCGTCGATTTACTCCCTCATTCTCCATTGTCTTCTTCTCCTATTTTCTTCTCTAATCAGATCACCCTTCTTCTACTCTCCCATCCTTCTTCTCCCGTCGCCGATCGCCCTTCTTCTCCTTATTCTCTCTCGCCTCATCTTCCTCTGTCTCTTTCTAATTTATATTTCCTGTACAAACAAAAACAAAACAAATGTTAGTAAAATACTCACTTTTTTTAAAAATGGGTTTTGCAGGTTTTTGAGGGTGGAGAGTGGTGTTTTCCGGTGACGGGCTTGCGAAGAGGATAGCAGTTGAAGTTCGCGGCGGCGCGGCGGTTGCGGTTTTGTGACGACAATCAGTTGATTTTTGGCGACGACGGATGTTGCAAGATAAGTTTTAAACTTTCTCTCTTTCTGTATTGATTCTCTGATTGTCTATGAACCGTGATGTTTACATGTGTGCAACCTTTTGATTTCTGAACTCGTGGCCCCCTTTTGCTATTGTGAATCGGTTGTTCTGTGGATTCGTGGTCGTCCTCTTTCTGTTAATGTTTTTAAGTATTTATAAACTTCTGATTTTTCAAAGAAAACATGAACTTGATTCCTGTTAATGCCGGGTCATTTCTGTTTTAGAAATAAATTCGTGCTGTCTTGGACATGTTTGGTCCTGTTTTGAAATCCTCATGAATGCTTTCCCTTTTTATTCAACAGACTTTATTGCATTGATTTTTCTTGAAAAGAGCCTTCCACATTCATAAGTTTCCTTTTCATTTTCAGGTTGTTGTTACTGCCATGATGTGCTTATCCTTATTCGTTTCCCGGTTGTCAATAATCATTACTCAGGAAGCTCCTCTTATTGAAAAGCCGCCATTAAAATCTTGAACCGTCCATCACCTTGGATGCTAGAGTATTCAAATCAAGCACGAAAGACAAACTTCCAGAACCTTGTAGTTGAGAACTTCTCCGACACGGAAGCAATAGCAGTATCCACATAAGGGGTGGTTGGGCTTGCATAGGTTGTTTTTCTTGTCGACATAATTATTGGATAATATCCCAAAAAAGTACAACTTAATATTGTATGGTTAAAGCAAGCTCTTTGATTCTTCTTCAAAAGCTTGTAGCTAGTATAACTTTTAAGTTTGACTTCAATTGAATATTTTCTTCATTGTTAGCAAAAGATTTTAGCTTTTTTAGAAATTAATGGCATGGACCACGGACCGTGGATCAAAGTGCCCTTTGAGTAATTTAGAATTGTTTGATTAAGGAAGTGTCCTTTTTGTGTAAGGACTTGCATTATGTGATAACTTGTAGTTAAAATGCAACAATTCCATCCTGGTATTTTGCACATTCCGAATTAGAACGCATTCTAGGATTGAACTTTGAATTTCATGACAGACTTAGAATAATGAACTTAAAATGTGATCATGGCATTTCAACACACAAATGATTAGAATCTAAAGCCAAATAGTTGATACTGATGGGATTTCGGATAAAAACCGATCTATGGACGATTGGTTTATAGTGGTGTAAATGGTCAATTGATGGACCCATGAACTTAACTTGCGTATCTTGAAAGAATTTGGACCTACGCCTGAACTCATACTTTGAATGAGCTTGTAATCTTCATTTGAATTTAGGCATCACCTTAAATTTGTAAATTCCGAATTTTGAGTACCTTAATCAAAATGATGACTTGAATTTGAGTTTAATCCGAGCTTATTGAAGAACAAAAGTCTTGAAATCTTAGAATACAATTGATGAAATTTGGATACCAATTTAATCCATATGAAATGCACCAATTGAAATCAAAGTAATTCTTGCCACCACAACACCACTTGATTAAATTGTAAATGTCGAATCTAAAACCCAAACGAATAATCCTTAAATCTTGAATCCAAATTATCTTGTACTACAAATGCCTCAATCTATGAGCCCGTGATTTTAATTCTTGTACAAATCCTGTCTTGACAAATCTTCCTTGCTAAGGAGAAAACTTGAAAGGGACCAAAATCTTGATTTAAGGGGATCTAATAATAAAAATCCACCAGAGATGTCCTTAAAGCAAAATAAACCTGCACACACTCGTTAGTCGCACATAAAAGTAAAAAGACAAAACGTAAAAAAAAAACGCACAAAGAGGTGGGATCCTCAAGGTCAAAAATTAGGGTGCGACAGTTGTCAGTTTAATGACATGGCATAAAATTTGTATTTTCATTAGTTGTGAAAAACCTGTAAAAGAATTTGAATCGTGTTTATGTATCAAAGAGCTCTAATTCCTTCATAATTCCCCTAGTTTCTTCAGTTGCTTCCATAACCTCATTAACAATCTGCGAACGAATTGCAAAGACACCATGGAATGTAAAGAGCAAGGAAGAACGAAAAGCAAGCAAGAAGTGAAATACTGCATGAGGTAAGTGAAACTTTTTTTACTGGAATTAGGGTTTATGATCCCACCTTCTTTTCTTTATTCATAACGTGGTCCCTTCTTTATTTTCTTTATTCTGAATGTGGGTCCCAAAAAATGTTGTTTATTCTGAATGTTGGACCAAATAATGTTGTTTAGAATGAATTATGGTTTATTATGAATGTGGTCCCCAATATTGATGTTTATTATGAACCCTTGTTTCTATTGCAGACCAAGTCAAAAGCAAGGCATTAGGATACAATTTCATCTTAGGGGAAAGTTAGTGTATGAACCTGTGAAGTGGTATGTTAACGGGGTAATTTCTGAAATGAACTGGGAATGGGATATGGATTATATGTCGTATACGCAATCGAGAGAGTTGATTCACAATGAGAGATATACCAATATTAAGTGTTTATGGTATTAGAACCCTAAGTATATTTTTTTGCGTGGCATTAGATCCCTAAATTCTAATCAAGATATTTTGAAATGTGTTGCTGATGTTAAGGATTATGATGTTGTAGATGTGTATGTAGAGAACTTAGTTTGTACTCCAGATATTATAGATGAGGCTGAGCTAGGAAAGGAAGATGTGGATGTAAAGGGAAATGAAGATGTGGAGGGAAAGGAATATGAGAATGTGGAGGGAAATGAAGATGAGAATGTGGAAGAAAATGAAGATGAGAATGTGGAGGGAAAGGAAAATGAGAATGTGAAGGCTAAGGAAGATGGGAATATGGAGGGAGATGAAGATGCTGACTCTAAGGAAGATGAGGATATGGAGGGAAATGAACATGAGTATGTGGAGGGAAATGAACATGAGAATATGGAAGGAATAGGCAATGATTCATTAAGTGAAGGTGACAATGAATATGTTACAAGTGAAGGTGAGAATGATTCATCAAGTGAAGGTGAGGATGATTATGTTACAAGTGAGGATGACACTGATTCAATCAATGTGGATTTGACCACATTGCTACAAGGTTGTGAGTATGTGTGTCAAGCTGCTAAGACAATGTGTCAAGATGGTGATGATGACTCTGATCAGCTACATACACCTCCTTATAGTGGGGATGATGAAGAAAATGAGAAATTCCCAACTTATAGAAGTGGTGAAGGATTAAAATTTCAACTTGGTATGGTTTTTAACAACAAAGATTTAGTGAGAGAGGTTGTAAAGGAGAATGCAATGGATATGAAGAAAAATATCATGCCAAGAGGATAGTAGTTAAGTGTATGGAAGGTTGTAATTTCTACATGAGACTTAGTAAAAGGGTTGGTAATAAATTTTGACAAGTTGTTAGTCTTATAGATGAACATAGTTGTTATAGAACACCTAAGAATATGCAAGCAAAAACAGGTCGGCTAGCTAAGAAATTTACAAATATTTTAAGACATAACCCTAATATGAAACCTGTGGGTTTGATTGCTGAGTCATTTGACAGATGTGGAGTGAAATTATCCCATGATCAAGCATATAGAGCCAAAAGGAGGGTAATGGATATGACTCAAGGAGCTGGAATTGATCAATTTTCACATTTGAGAACTTATGTTGAAAAGTTGTTTAAATCAAACCACGATAGTACAATTCTGGTGCAGTGTGCTGACTCTAAGGAAGGACCTATGTTTGAAAGGATATATATTTGTTTGGAGGCCTAAAAGTATGGATTTGCTAAATACTGTAGGCCACTTATAGGGTTAGATGTTTTTTCTTGAAGGATGATTTTGGTGGGCAATTGATGGCAGCCATAGGTAGGGATTGAAACAATCCGATTTTTCCTATTGCATATGCTATTGTGGAAGTAGAGACAAGAGCATCTTTGGAGTGGTTCATATACCTTCTACTTGAATACTTATGTGAAATCAAGCACATGGCTTATGCCTTCACTTTATATGAGCAAAAGGTATCCCTTACATATTCATTTTGATATTCATTTAATAATATTTTAATGTCATAATATTGTAGGGTTTATTACCAACTGTTCAAAGTGTAAGTGAACATGTGGAGCAAAGACTATGTGTGAAGCATCTCTATGGAAATTGGAAAAAGAAACATCCAGGACTTAAATTTAAAGAGGCAATGTGGAGTGCTGCAAGAGCTACAACCATTCTAGTATGGGAGAGGGCAATGCAACGATTAAAATATTTGAAAGAAGCAGCTTGGAAAGATTTGTTGGACATCCTTGCTCACTTATGGACTAGGTCACATTTTAAAACATACTCTAAGTGTGATCTACGAGTTAATAATATGCGTGAGGCATTCAATAGGGCAATTCTAGAGTGTATGGATAAATCCATAATCACTTTGTTGGAGGGTATTAAACATTACTTGACTAAGAGGACTACTAGTCAAAAAGAGCTTATGAATACATACACTGGTGATATTTTCCCTAGAATTCAATTGCTTCTTGAAAAGAACAAAAAACATGCAGAAGGTTGGACACCCACATGGCATGGTGATGATGATTTGTCCATCCTTGGTGTCACCAATGGCATAGAGACATACTCTGTAGATCTGAAAAAGCAGACATGTGCTTCCAGAAAATGGGATTTGACTAGTATTCCATGTAGTCATGCCATATCATGTATATGGAAAAACAAGAAAAAACCTGAAGATTATGTCTTTGAGTATTACAGGTTTTTGCATTCACCATATAAATCTGTTTATTATGTTTACTTAGTATGACTAAATCTATTTATTATTGGTTATGCAGGAAGTCTTTTTTCAATGACAATTATTCACATATAATCTACCCTACAAATGGGCCCCAACTATGGCCTTTGTTGGAGGTTAAGGTACCAATCAAACCACTAGTGTTCAGAAGGGCCATTGGTCGACCCAAGAAGCTGAGGAACAAAGTGAATGATGAACCAAGAAACCCACATGTACTTCCTAGGAAGCTTACAACTGCGAGTTGTCATAAATGTGGTGCCATGGGATACAACAAAAGGAGTTTCAAAGGAAAAGGGTTGCTGAGAGAGTCATTCCCAAAGGTGGTAACAAAAATAAGGGCAATGCACCAAAGGATGGAAAGAGACAGAAACTTGAAACAAATGGTGGAAAGAAGACAAAGGCAGCTGTAACAGAAATTAGGAACTCATCACAAGCACCTCAACCTTCTCAAGATTAGTTTAGATTAGGTTCTATGTGCTTCATGTCAGTTTGTAATAGTTAGGTTTCATGACATTTTGTGGTTTGTGTCATTTTGTAATCACTTGATTATACAGTATTGGAACAAGTTATTGTCTATGTAATGACTTTAATGATATATCTATGAAGTAATCCTCAATTTCAAGTTATTGTCTATGTAATTTCAAGTTGTTGTATATGTAATGACTGGAACAAGTTATTGTTTATGTAATGAATTTAATGATATCTCTATGAAATAATCTGTTATAATAATCTGCTATAAGCAATATCTTCTATAATAATCTTCTATAAGCACCATATAACCATTATACCATATAATAATCTGCTATAAGTAACATCTGCTATAATAATCTGCTATAAGCAACATTTGCTATAATAATCTGCTATAAACACCATATAACCATTATACCATATAAACCATAAAATAAACCAAAAATCATTTTCATTTTGATTCATCAATTCATGGGGTACGTTCATATAAACTATAAACATATTAAACCAAAAATCATCATTCTTATTCATCAATTCATGGGTTACATTCATACTGTCAAATTCATTACACTTGTTACAACTAAATTATAAACATACAACATCATTTTTTATGCACAATCTACTTCATTACACTTGATACAACTAAACCTAATAACATTACAAAGCTCATAACACATGTAAACTTCAGCTGCATATTAAGGAACTTGATCTTCATCTTCAACTCATCCTCTTTGACCCTGCATTCATTAACCTTATTCTGCTCTGAGCATAATTTTTCCTTCAAAGATGTAATCATTTCTTTTGCTCTTGGGGTCATCTCTTCTTCATACCAAACAAAATGGCCACACCTCTTTTGTCCCACATGTTGCAGGCAACATATGAGAAAAAAACGTAAGACATTTTCATGATTGGAGAAAGTAGAAGTGATAAATCATAGACTAATAATACCTTATACATCCCACAACCATAAAAGCGTCATCTTGGGTTAGAATCAGTCCATGATGTCATCGGTGGTGCTTCTAGGCTGCATTGACATTCACCATGGTTCGATTTGAAGTTCGAATGGGATTTTGTGTGACTGCTTGCTTGGGAAAAACCAGACATGGGCAAGACGATGTAAAAGATGTGGAGAAGATGAAGTATAAGACGTGGAGGATAAGGAGTAGTAGTAGAATTTCTGGAGATGAATAAATGGATAAACACATAAAATTAGGATTCTTCATTATGTAGATTGTCTAACATTAATTTTTATTTTTTAAAATATTAATGTTTTATTAAAATTTATAAATGACATGACAACTATTTAAATGACTTGGCATCTGACTGACCATGCCCAATCACCATTTTGAGTGCCACATAATCAAAACAGGAGGGGGACTAAAAAATCCCAATAAGTGACAGCTTGACGGACTAAAAGGCTGAAAAAATTAAAAAGAAGACTAAAACGTTAAAAATTTATAAATAGGAGAACTAAAAGTGCATTTAAGCCAATTTTCTTTTAACAAAAACCTGTAACACTATGCGAGTCATTTTTAAAAAGATAAAACAAACGTGTCCTTAGTGCAGGTGCCAACAAAGCTAATGTAATATTGGAATATAGATTTAAACATGAAGGGGGCAGGCCCCAAAGATCAATGGGTAGGGATTGTATGACTTTTTAGAGGGAACTTCCCTATACCTTTCTCTCTATCTCTCTCCAAGAATCCTTTCTCTCACATCATGTTTCCCTCTTTTTTTCTTCTCTTTCTCAATTCTCTCTCCAAATATTGCCTAAAGTCACCTAAAGTTAGGGGATTGAAAGTTAGTGAATCCATTTCCAAAGATCAATATAGACAAGATTAAAATGTATACTATAGATATTAGTAGAGCTAGGATAATGAGTTTTATGAGCCTTACCCAAACAACAAGAACATAAAATTTGCGGTGTAACTTTATTATAATATTTGATATTACAAAAATTACGTATATGTCTAACAATATGAAAATTGACATGTCCTAGTATGTCCTAGTCTATAATGTTATAACGAAAGTTCATCATAAGAAGTACAACCTTCTGGAGCAAACTAGACCATAAGCCTTTGTCTGGACCAATTGAATATTAGGAAAGTAATCCACGCCATTATCATCAAGAAAACCTTTAAGGACAAGTTGGTT